>WTSP01009603.1:0-15931 GCA_025331215.1 Actenoides lindsayi | reverse complement strand
ATGGTCTAGGGGTGAACTTGTAGAGTAGGGCTAATGGTTGGACACGATGATCCCAAGGGTCTTTTCCAACCTAAATGGTTCTGTGATTCTGAGAACAACAGATCATTCAGGAAACACCACTATGGAAAGTAGCTACACCAGCTTTTATTTATAGTAGCCCATTAGTGCAGAAGCAACAGGCCTACCAGGAGTCTTAAATTTGTCTGGACATGATTACTCCAGAAAGACACTGGAACTGCCACACCACACCATCAAGCTCTACTGCATAGAAACACAAGGCCTACAGTAGAAATTCAAGTACTCCAATGGAAAAAGCTTCAGGATATCTAGCTGCCCTAACCAAAATTAACTAGAGACTAAGGGATTGTCAACCTACAGACACACCATAGGATTATTCAGCCTGGAAAGGACCTTTGGGTATTATCCAGTCCAAATCTCTCCCTTAAACTGGTTTGCTCCAAGCAATCCAGTTTATGTGCCCTATGTTTTGAGGTTAGTAATTCCATGACCAGTCTGGACAAGCTACCCTGGATACACTGATGGTGAATATTTTTCCCCTCACCAAAACTTTATGCTCTGAAAAGCAACAAATCAAACTGAGTTCTCATTGACTACTGTATACAAGAACAAAGATGCCAACAGTCAAGAACTGCCCTCAGGACAGCATTTTCAAAAATCTGAGTAGTATTTTTCCATACAGAGTATTTTACTCACATCTGTTTGCTACAGACATTTAGTACAGTAATGCAGATTAATCATCTTTAGTATTCATTCTAGGACAAACACTAGTAAGTGATGACAGATTTTCCTCCAGTAATTTTTTATTACGTTATACATCATCTCCCTCACCCAAGACACTCCTTAGTGCAGAAATGGTATGTGGTAACTCATACTTCTCAGAGATTCTTCCTGTACAGTAGAAATACACATTTGTGCTGGGGACAGCAAATCAGCCATTACCCCAGAGATTCCAAACCAGAAGAGGATTGCAAGCTTCATTTTTATTTCCTCATCACCAGAGGGGCAATGGGGGAATAGAACAAAGCTTCCTGCCAGGGGAGTGTGGAAAAACCATGAGAAAACACAACAGGTAGCACCTGGACTCCAGAAACTGTTGCTGAAATTCATTCTTTGCTTATGGTCCACGTGTTCTGCAGAGGATAAACTAGAATTCAGCTTTCTTGGACATAGACACCAACGGCATAAAAGCTACAAATTGTCCATACAATGAGATAGTTTGGGGACTTTACACATTATAGTAATAACAACTTGCTCTTAAGTTGCCGAGAAGTTTATTTTGTTCTAGTTCAAGAGTAGTCTGACTTTCACAGGAGTAGATAAGCTGCTTTCTGGAGAAGCCAAGTGACTCTTGGCAACTTCTCAGTGTAATTGTAACTGGTTTTAACCTTTAAGTATTCCTTTAACAAGCATCCTAAGGTTGTAACTGCTGTATTAGCCAACATAAAACTTTCAAGTTAAACATTCTTCTGTCAACACAACGCTGCTGCCTATTAAGTTGCCCTAAGTCCACTGTGCTGTGCAACTGCAATAAAAGGATTATTTGCTAACAGCCAGAAGAGAAGATAGGAACTTTCTCTCTCCTGTCAATACAAATACCACATTTTTACCTGGTCATATTACAGGAACAGCTGCCTTTCAGGTATAACACTGACCAACTTGATTCAACAGAAGCTTATCATAAAGTTATGAGGGCAAGATATTTAAACCCTTCCTCCTCCATCCCACCTCAACACTGGCCAGTAGAAACTGCAAGGTCACCCTTACCATATTACCTGACTTGTAATCAAAGCATAATATTAAAAACCCCATCCAATAGCAAACAAATTTACAGCTTGATTGCATCTAAAGCTAGCCCAGCTCTTAATGGCCAAGGTACTTGCCCTTACCTGTAGAGCCGCTACAAGTGCCACTTGAATCTTTTAAAGTATCAATATTACACAATCCCTCTGAATGCAGGAGCCTGCTCACAACACAACCCCTACATTGTATGCCCTTAGGGAAATCCCAGAAGCTTCACACAAGGCATCTCTCTTCAGTGGCAACAGTGAGCATGGTGTGTTCTCCCAGCTCCAGAATAGCCAGGCAGTACAGAACACGGCCAGGCTGAAGCAGTGTGGCACAGGAATGACACAGGCAGTATCAGCGCAGAAGTCCCACTGTTTACAAAACAGGTAATGGCACATCACTGATTCAGAAAGGGGCATGGTGAAATTTTAATAAGAATACTCTAATAAAACAAGAGAAGTCACAGAATCACAGAATGTTACTGGTTGGAAGGGACTTCAGAAGATCAAGTCCAACCCCGCTGCCAGAGCAGGATAAAACTAGAGCAGATCATGCAGAATTGCATCCAGACAGGTCTTGAAAGTCTCCAGAGAAGGAGACTCAACAACCTCTCTGGGCAGCCTATTCCAGCACTCTACAACTCTTACAGTAAAGAAATTTTCCTCATGTTGAGGTGGAACTTCCAGTACTCCAGCTTGAATCTACTGCCCCTCATCCTATTACAATGCACAAGTGAAAAGAGGTTGTCCCTGCCTTCTTGCTGCCCAGCCCTTATGTATTTATAGACATTAATTAGATCCTCCCCATACTGAAAAGCCCCAGGTCTCTCAGCCGTTCCTCATAAGGCAGGTGTTCCAGCCTCTTCACCATCCTCATAGCCCTCCATTGGACTCTCTCAATTAGATCTCTGTCCCTCTTGAACGGGGGAGCCCAGAACTGGATGCAATACTCCAGGTGAGGTCTCACTAGGGCATGCCATTGGAACCTGTTTGCTTGCATTTCCACCTCTGCAGCCCAAGAAACAGTTTACACACCATGGTTCAAAGCTCACATCTAACAGTTCCTTGAAGTTAAAAAAAACCCCTATCAATTAACACAAGTGGAAGCACTCTCAGTCATTTCTGAGTAGGCAAGGGTAACTTCTCATGACATTTTGTAGATTAAGCATTCTTCAAGCAGTCAAGACACTGACATTAACTCATCTGTTACTTACAGAAATGCAAGTCTTGGGACTTGCTAAAGCCTAAACAGTTTAATTGTTCAGAACATTGTTAACAAACAGTATTGGTTTATCTAGTGCCAAGATTCGGAGACTATTACTTTATAACTACATGTATTTCAAGCCAGACTGCAATTTTACATCCCGTTCTGCTTCACCTGCATTAAAACTCAAGAGTTGTATAGCCATTAAAGAAAGGAAAAAGCAGTTGTAACTTGACAAGAAGCCATTTTGCTATAGCCCACACAAGTACATAGAAAAAAAACAAACAAGAGAAACTTCATTAAGTGTACCTATTTTCCAGTAAAGATTCTGCTACCGTAATAAAATTCTAGACCACTCCAAAGGCTTTAATTGGAATTGCTTCTAGTTCCCCCAATTCAGCTGGAAATTTAAAACTGAAAAAGCTCTAAGCTCAAAACTGCTGAGATCAGCCCTTGTTCTCTCACTGTGCAGCTGATATCTTTGGGCATTTCTTTTCATTGCTATCCTGCCACTGAAAGCAGCCATTCTTTGGCTTTTAAAATAAGATTCTAGAAACACTTAGCCCAATAACTTGACAGAGAAGCTTTGTTAAACCCTTCAGATACCAACTTTTAAAGAAAAATCCGAGTATTCAACCTATTAAATACTTAAATATGACGTCCTCAAAAAGCAAGAACAGAAAGGACAAGGTTTTCCAACAGTATTTTAGTGATCCTCATTTATCAGAATATGAATTAGAGGCTTTGAGGTGTTTGGTTCTGTGATATGCCCACAAGAATGCAGTCACAGAAATTCCCTGGATCACAAAGCTAATTAACAATCTCACTGAGCTATGAACTGTAAGAGCTCCTCAGCTGTTCTGAGGTTATCCAGAAAATATTTAAGTACTGAAATTCCATTAGCTTCCAATGGACTGTAAATGGTCCAACTGGTGATTCAACTATTAAAAAACCAGTTCATTTGAGATTAATTGGCATATTTAATACTACTGAACATTTTAGGATATGCAGGCTAAAAATAAAAATGCTAATCTATCATCTTTTGCTGTGCTAATATCTTACCTCTTGGCAGGTCTCCAATTATTGGTTTTCAAGCTAAACAGAGATTGTGATGGGTTTGGCAGAAAACCCTGCTTGGAATATCCTTGTAGCCTTCCCCATGTACTGCTGGGTGTTTTTACCTTCTCAGTTGTGGTTATAGATTTTTCTGGGCCAAGCTTAATGAGATCAAGGAACTCATTCAGCTTGCGATGTCTTGCAGAGCAGGTTGAGGCACCAGTTTCACAGCCCCCATTTATATCACCCAATGCTGCTATCACCATCCTCTCTCCCTCTGTTCCCTCTCCCTTGCCCCTGGCTGTTCAAGCCCATCTCCTGTAGAAGAGCCATTCAGCATGACTGACTGGGGCTGCCAGGCACAGCTGCAAGGCTGCATGCCTCAGTACCAGTGCTGACGTCAGGGAAGAAAAACAGTTTGTACAACTGAGGCCAAAGAAAGTAGAACTACAGCAGCCAAAAGATTACTTTACTGCAGAAACAGGTCTTCATACTGTGCTCCTTAGACAAGTGTACTGGTGCGGCCAATAACCTGCTACAATGTCCAGGCTCAGCACTGGAGTGTAACTCAAACCCAAGATCTGTTTTTGGTAATCAGGCACTTTCTCTCTGTGCAAGATCTATTAGTAGACATTCAAAGATAAAAGCACTGAACATACAACCAGATTTAGAAAACTAAGCTCAGGAGGAAAGTAAGAATTTAGGGCAAAGAACTACTGTACACTGCATGCATGAATGGTGCGTATATAGACTGGATCCTTGGTGAAAGAAGTGGCAACAGCCATACCCTGAATGTTACAGGAAAAACTGCACACCACATTATTTGATACACTGGAACTCACAAGCTTACATTACACTAGTTTCAATTAAAAGTAGTCATCCCACCCAAGTCCCAGAATTGTATGTACACTTAAAGACCCTGTCTGTCACAGCTACTCTCTAGCAGCAGCGATACATACACAGCTACTTAGACACAAGCAGCAAGCCCAAGACAAGGCTATTTGCAATGTTGCAGCAGTTTAAGGTTAAACCAGAACCTAAAGCCAGACCATGACTATTCCTCATATCCTATGATGCTGGGTAAATAATCACAGGCTGAGGAACAATTTTAATTCAGGAACTGTATTTAATCTGATTGGAGTATTAGCTTCCAGAAGAAAGACTGCAGCCTCTATGATGAATTTGTACTGCAGGAGAGTCCCAAAGACTCATCTAGAGCACACCATATGCAGTACAAAAGCAGTATTTTTAACTTACTTGTGATCAGGAGTTCTCCCTGCATGCATGCATGCACAAGGAAGCAAGCCACACTAGGACCCAGAAATCACACATCAGCTAGCATCACTCAGCCACCAGATGCCAGCCAGTTAAGATTAAGAACCCCTAAAAGTGATCTAAGCCTTCATACCATCTCTTTTTTACTATTCTACACATCTGCACGCAAAATCGTCTTCAGCTCTTCACTTAGATTAAAATTGTTTAATAAGATCAAGTGATCTTTAGAAGAGTGGACTTACTGCACAAAGACTTCCAGTATTTTTCTAACACGTGCAATTATGTAGAATAAGATCACAAGGAACAGAAGACTCCCAGACACACCACTACTTTAACTGATCATTACCCTAGCAACCTACAAAGTCTAGCACGCTGTTCTTCGCGACAGGTTATAGCTAGACTTTGACAACCCCACCTTTTAAGGTTATCAGATCTGGGTCACCAGACTAGTGATCTATTTTAACTATGAAATTCCTGTATATACTCAGCACATTCTCCTGCCCTTCATCCGTGCCAAGCACAGCCCAAGTTTACTTATCTGTTTTCAGAGGCATTAGTATAGCTTAGAAAGTAAAACTGACAACAGCAGGCATTTACTTAGTCTATAAAATTCTTAAATATCTGCCCTCTCACATCATTCAGCAGATATCCATTCTAGATTATTCAATACAAATAGAGATTATTTTACGCATTAACAGTAATTTCAAGGTAATTACCTTGCTTAGAATAATCCTGATGCCCAAGGTAAACTGGAACTAAATCCTATACAAGTCTGCATATTTGAATGCAACCTTCAAAAGATTTAGTCACAGGAAGGACTCTGCCTGGTCAGTTTGAGCACCAGAGGAGCAGCAGTTTCAGACAACCCTTTAAAGTCAGATCTTATGCTGAACTGAAATACAAGCAAATGCATACGTATCCCTATATAAATATCTGAGGTTTTATTTTAGAATTCCCTTAAGAGTGGAAGAAAAAAATAGATGAGTATCTTGTTTCTTATCGGAGGCTACGTGAAGAAAAAGATCGCCCTTAAATAGTACTTCTAAGGCACCGCAGCATACAAAAAAAATCATTTATACCCATGTAGAGTAAATAAGGTTGCAAAGGACATGATATAAAGTTCATATTCTTAACAACAAGGTAACAACTGTATCAAGAGATTATAACTGCATGTAAGCATGCCAACACTACTGTTCCACAATACTGCGGTCACATGCAGTGTCATCTTAGAGGCAGAATATAGACACTGGAATGCAAGACTTATTTCTGCTGCTTAATTTTGGTCATGGGGCATCTTCACACAGATCTGTATGAAGTGCCCACTACAACTGTGCCTGTGACAAAAATGGAATACAGTGTTTAGATAGGCATCTCCATTTCCCAACCCCATAAAGCAGCGCCTGTTTCTCCCTTTAATCTTTATGAATACAAAGATCATTCAACAAACAAAGCGAGGAATCATGTCAGGCAGCATTAAAGAGACTATTTTAATTAAAGAACAGAGTTACATAACAGCCTTTCCAATTTACTACCAAACTAAGATTACACCATGATACCAAGTTGATTCCTGTTAAAGAAAAGGCACAGCTCATCTCAAAATTGAGCTCAGTAAGTGGAAACACAGCTACTTGGTTGTGCAGTAATGCATTTGTACAGCTGCAATCTGCTAGTCACCTATGTGAGTGGTTTTAAGTGGACAGATGCCACATCTGTTCATAAATTCACGTATCTTGAATTCACACAAAGCACTGGAAATATCTGCAAGAGCAGAAGCTAACTGTTGTCTCCACTGCTTTATCTATGGAACCATACTCTTCACAAGGTCAGCTCCTCTAGGATATAATGCCTGAAAAGTCTACAGAGTGCTGTACCCCTACAGTCATTAGGTGAGCCATTTCTACCCAGACTTCTTCACAGAGGAAGGAGATAAACTGGCAGTTTCCCCTACAGGATTCCTTATAGATCCTAATGGGGATCAGAAAATAGAGACAATGTAGTGGTGGGAAAACTGCCAATACTCCAGCTGCATCAACTTTCAAGGGACAGTGTGTTGAATCTGTGTTAACAAGCAACTGTAATATCTCTTAGTTGGTGTCCATGCTGCTATGATGTCAGAAAAACGCAACTCATGACTCTACCAAGGCACAGAGATACCTAATGATGCCTCTGTGCCTTCAGATCATCACTATCTGGAAGCTTAAATTTCTGTCCTGAATGCAGCATCAGCTCCAGAGACACTGACAATCACACGAGGAAGAGATGACAGTAACAAGGCAGAGAAATCTAGAATTACCCCTCCTGGTAAGTACCTGAGCAGTTTGGTCACCACAACACTGACAATGAGAACAGTCATCCTTTTAGAGCAGTAAGGAACCTGTACAACAAGCATCTTTGAAGATTAAGAGGCCATGACATTAAGAGGCTGAGAATCTTTTTAAAGTAACTCAAAGTACTGTTTATAGAATACTCTGTCTTTTAGAGCTGGGCTACTCCATTCACTTTTACACTCTGAACTAAAAGTGCAAGTATCCTTTTAAGTTCACAGGAGCTGTGCAGCAACTGGGGACATGTTTAGTAGGTTTTTTACCTGTTCTTGTCTTTTAAGGTTTTTGACATTGCTTTCTACAGATGGTGTGCACCTTTGATATTAGCAGTGTGGCAGAACTGCAGTTCGCTCGTCCTTTTAGATTCTAATAGTAGCCCTGCCTCACGCTCCAATTGGGTGCAACTCACCAGCTCTGCCATGTTACTGTAGAATCCCGTCACACTGGTATCTGTCCCGTGTCAGTGATGAGCTAGATATGCACAAAGCATGCTGCTTCCCTTCTCTAACAGTAACACTTCTCTTCACCAGAAGAGACAGCAGGTGCATCAGGCTCACAAGCATTACACACCCCCCACAACTGGGGCATGAAGCGCCATCCCAAAGTGAAGTTTTTCTCAAGAGGCAAGGTCCCAGCCCATCACAGTCCCCCTAAACTCTAGCCCAAAAGGTTTAGTATTTAGATAAAGGTAGTTACAGCTCATTACAAAACAGTTATTAAAACTGCCTCAGCGTTTCACAGATAGGACACAGGAGCATCATGGTTATACAGAGTTTTACAGGAAGAAAAAAAACCACCATCCATTTTCCGTATTACTCAGTGCAGAGCAAGTAACAGATTGTACATAGCACCAAGAAGAACATACTCTTTATTTCAAAGAGTTAATGTCACCTGAAGTGGAAGTCATAAGACTAGTGCCATTAGAGCTCAAATCACTACTTCTGTAGGGAGATAGCCAGCCAGACCTCTCCAGATACTTTCAGGAAGCCTCCAGGTCCAGTATTAATACCCAGAAGACACACTGCAGAGAGACTACAAGAGAGAAGCATTTACCACACTGCTCTTATCCTAGCAAGAACTCGCTAGGAAACCTGACAGAAATTTGCAAGCACAAAGACTGAGTTCACACCATTTATCAGTACTACTATGCTAAGAGTTCATCACTGTGATAATAACTGTCTAGTTGCTTAATTACTTAGAGGGACACCTTTACTCACACAACTAGGATCATAGCAGAAAACAATGACACTTGGGCAACAATACGGTTTCAGCTACTCCAGCTGATAACCTGCAGCTGTATAACCCTCAAGGAAGTTGCTACTAACATTGATCTAGCAAATTCCAACACATACCAGTTCAGCTATACGCATGCTACGGAGCTGCAGAATTTAACTCTTCAGCTCTCATGAAGTGTTACCTGGCCAAGCTTCCTTCCTTCATCCCTCCTCAATTTCTGAGCTGTCAGGGTCAGACCACTGTTCTTGCAAACATGGCACAAGACACTGCAGACAGACAGCCCTAAGTTGCTACCACTGCTCCCCCTGAAGATGGATCTCACTAGATCACGCTGTCTTCATTTTCCCCCAGCAAACTGGGTGCCTGGGATAAATTATAAGCCCAAACAATATCTAGTTTGTCTTAGGTTCTACCAGCAGAAACACCTCCCTCTACCCATACAATTAAATCCCTTGCTCCTAAACTGCAGTTAGTGTTTCACATTCACATCTCCCTTTGGGGAAATGTGAGCCACTGTTGTGCTCACATTTGGAGGTAGGTGAGTAATAAACCCCTAAGTTTACTCTTAGCCATGGAGTCCCATCTCCTATGGGGCACTGGGGAATGATCTCCCTGTAGCCTCTGAAAGTACTTGCACTATTTTAAACACTTAACTGAAGAGGTCCCAGATGTATAACCCGAGTCACTAAGATCCCTCAATCAGCCACATCACAGAAGTGCTAAGCACTGAACCTTTTCCTCAGTCTTTCCACCAGTGCATTTGCATCACACAAAGCAACAATAGTGACATTTAGTACTTCAGCAAATTACTAGTTATTCATAACTTAGCTGCTGTGTTAAATTGCTTTTAAACAGATTTCTTGACTCCAGTTTCCCCATCCAGGAAGAATGAATACCATACCAAAGTATTCAGCACATGTAAGAAGCTACCTTTCTGCTAGACTAAGAACAGCTGTTTTTAATAACAAAGGCATGTAGTCTTCCAGTCTACTGTATTTATATACTTTATATCAAAGCCAAAAGCAGTATTTCTAACTCTAATTAGAAACTGGATTATTATACCAGTACAGGGGTCACATGCAATTTCAGTATCCCTCCCATAAGTGTGAAGTTAATAAAACTAAAAAGCTGTGGAGAGTTCCCCTTATGGGAGAAGTGTTATCCTTAGTCTCCCTCAGAGAATCCTCTGCCTACGACTATAAAAGCTTTTACAGCCAAACACATGCTCTCCAAATACAGAGCCTCCAGAGTGCTGTAGAAGGAAGGGTGGCACAATATAACATGCTTGTTGAAAACTCTGGTTTTGGGTGGCAGACTGTTAACTCAGAACCTCCTGAACAAAGAGAAGTGAGGACACATTTAGTTCAGGACACTTCCCTTTATGACCTAGCAAGTGACAGGTCACACGAAAATACAGAAGCAATGCAAAAATATAAGCTACACATTTATCCTTGTGTGCTCTTCAAGACATTTCCTCTCTCCACAGAGCATATTACCAGAATAAAAAACTTCTACTCTGATACACCGACAGCTCACCTCCTAGCTCTCAAGCCTTTCCTGGGAAATCGGCACAACAGGGTGCTTCTGTAGACTAATGCATGCAGCACAGGGGACAAGCAGGAGACGCTGGAGGTCTGTGTGTAGCTGCAGGGGTCATAACCTCCCTGGGATCAGAGAGCTCTCATGGTTAGGGCGCTGCAGTGAGCGCTACAAGCTCTTTAGTACCAATAGACCAGAAACACAAGGCAGAAGAGTTGCCCTGCTGTGAGAAAAAAACAAGAATGCATGAAGCTCTATCTAGGGATGGACAATGAGTCAGTTTATGGGTCAGGATTACCACAGTCAGAGGGCTGGACTAGACAGTCTCCAGAAGTGTCCTCCAGCCTCAGCAACTCTACAAATCAAGTCTGTGCTCCAGCAATACAATTGCTCTGACTTTATGGGGATTCTTTGGCAGTGGAATGCTGATCTGATAACTTGCACGAGTAGTACAGCAGAGCTCAAAAACTCAGAACAAATCCTTCATGGCTAAACACTTCATTAAAATTCTTAACTAAAGAAGGCATGCTCATCAGATGCTAGCTATTAGAAGACACTTGTGAATACTTAAGGAAAGGAGATGGACAAGATCACTGCTTGATTCCCAGTTTACAAACTAAATGAAGATAAAATATTTACAATATCACCACCAGTCAGCCTACTTATAAGTTTCTTGAATTAGTTTCCTTCCATGATAGCTTCAGAACAGATTCAACCCATAAGGTCAACTTTGATTTTAGTTTGCCTTATAAGACAAAAAAGGAAAAAAATTAAATTGCTTCCTAAAATGCGTTTTGAAAATGAAAAATAGCACCAGTTTCAAGCACACAATCCTGTATTTTGAAAGACCATTTCCTTAAATTGCTTGGCTAGTGTATTTTATGATATGGTAGATAAAAGCAGAAGGTTGCCATAAAAGCCAGTCAATGAGACTTCCTGGTGAATACATTAATGAGAATTCCCGTAACAGGATCTCATAGTACTCCAAGAACACTAAATAGCAGAAGAGTACCATCATGGAGAAGCACAGCAGCAGTTTACTGGGAAGGCTCTACCAGAGATCAGTGCATACTTTAGAATTAGTTCATTCTAATCAGGAAGCAGCTTTCCCAATTAGCAAAACCATCTTTTTTTCTGGAAAGCTGAGGTAACTGACATGCAGTTTGATCTAAAAACACTCCACTTGTTCAATGACTGCTTCAGAGTGGTGCCCAAGACAGTGCCCTGCTGAGCAGGGTAGCACTAACCTCACAAACCAACTCCTTTAAAATAAAAAAAAAAGCCACTTCAGTTACTGTTCTGCAACATGGAGCCCATAGTTCACATAGAACCTACAATTACACTTATAAAAGTGCTTTGTCATGTTTTGATTATCATCCTGTAATGCAACATTAGTCTTACTTGTAAGGTAGGATTTTTTTTTTTAAACCTGTGATTTAAGTCACTAGCTTGCAAAGACACTGTCATCAATATTAAATTTAAATCAGAAGCATTGTTTAACATGTCCAGCTACATGAACAAAACCATATCCAAAGTTGGGGCTAAATCTAGGGTCTCCAGCACTCTTCTGAAGAATGGCCTTTTTTACTACAGGTAAAGATACCTACAGAAAGAGCTAGAAACTGGAGAAATCGCTGCACCTACATAACTCAGCATGTTCTCAGCTTTCCAGTTCTTTGACTTCAGATTAGTTCTGCCACACTGCAAACTCTAAGAAACCTATATTAGAAACTCCAGCTTCATTGCACTTTTAGTGGCCTGAAATATTTCATACTAAATCACATCAACTGACAGCAACACTAATTCACAAAGTAACAGTTGACAGGATTAAGGCTTTAACAAATTCTTATATTTTTCAGTCTTTGACTTGTAATGGAAATGCAGTCTGCACTAGGAATCTTTGCAGCATCACATCTCCTATTCCTTTCTTCAACCATTATTTGCTCCTTTCTCGGTCACTTTGGCAAGCATTAGGAAGGCTATGGGCTCAGGGTCCTACATAAAACAGTTGGAAGCAACTGTTTTATGCAAGCACTTTGTCACTGTAGAGATTCAAGTACCTACTTACACAGCAGCCTAAATAACATTCTCACATTACATGACTTCATGACTCTCATTTTGACAAGTCTTGAAAAACACATTTGCACATCTCAAGCACAAGAGACAAAACAGATCCTCTAATATTGCTATTAAAGCTGTACTTAGAAGAATATGAAGAGACAAAGGATAAGTTATATAGAATATCTTGCTTAAATGAGAAGACAGCTTGATATTTCTGGGGCAGGCATGGATGAAAGTTACTTAGTCCTGTTTAATGGCCTGAAACAAATGACCAACAAAATGATTACTCGTCGGCAGCTATTAATAAGCACTTTTAAAATTTCTGCTCCATAGCCTCTTATAAAAAGACAGATATCAATTGTATTACAGAACAAAAGCTGAAAAATTTATTATTGCCACTAGGAAGCAGTCAAGCTCATTTGCTGACCTTGCTGCTCCATGCAATAGCATGTAACAAGCAATAGAACTTTATCACCACTGCTTGATGGTGGTGCAGAATAGTTGCCAGAGACGTGGGAATGGAAGGTGGATGAAGAGAGAAAACCCAAAGAACTGACATTTTTTCTTGGCAGGATAGTACTTCCAAGTCAAGGTAGAAAGAGTTTGAGAATATAGTTCTTAACCTGGTTGATAGATAGGATCAGCACCTTTCATAAGTCAATCATGCAAAAGTTACTTGAAGTCAGGCACAGAAAGTGTGAAAAGCAACAAGCACTCATGCTTATCTACTGCTGTGGCCTCCCCAGACACTCACTGCCTTTCACTCAAACCGCCAAAGACCACTACTCCCATTCCCAAATTGTTTGCTCCAGGCACAAGGCACCTACTGACCTTAGGCACTGTTTGCATGACACCACTATGCGCTTGTATTCCCATGAGTGCTTCCTGCCTGCACAGCTGCCACAAGAAACAGGCTCCTTCAGTATCTCTGCTAAGAGAGGCCATCAATTCAGATTAATTCATTGTGTAATAGCAAGCAACTCACTTATTAACTAGATTCAAATGCCACGTGACTGAGAAATTATCAAGTTAAGTTTGAAGTGCAAGTATCCACTGCCTGGAAAGTGAACAGAGTTTACAAAGCAACAGGAAAAGAACCAACTATGAACCAGGTTCCCAAAGCATGATAATGTTGGGGCTTGTTCTGCCACATCACTTGGTCACTTTTGCTCTGTTCACAGGCCAGTTCTCTTGCTTGTGAATCCTGGACCTCAACACTTCCCAGAGAAGTAAGCCATTTATCCAGCATTTGGTCAAATAACAGTTGGTGCTTAATCAGTTAAGTTGCAGCTGAAAAAAACTTAAAGCCTGAAAGCAGCATTAGGTCACAGGATCTATGTACCAGCCAGGATTTCAGTGTACACATCTGAGTTGTCTAAGCCGTGTCCCATCAGTACTGCCTTGATTTGATCAAAATGTCTCAACCTCTCTTCTACCCAGTTACCCAGTACCACTGCACTAATAATTAGAGACAAGTTTGAGAGTTTTAAAGAGTGACTGAGAAAGGGTATTGTCTGGTCAAATTAAGTTTTCAAGCAGAGTTTTGGTAAAGCATTCCAGCTAAATCTTTGAACTAGACATTCCTTTACAGCATATACATAACACTAGTGAAAATAGGTCAGCTTCTCTTCAGGCATACAAAACAGAATCAAGTTGGGCTACTCCAAGAGGTGTACAACAAAAAATTTACTATTGAAAACCTAATACAGGAAAATTACTTACAGGACTAGTCTGAAAACTTCTCTATTCCTTAAACACTTAATACAGGAAGTAAATGCAAAAAGCCTTTACAATGGTAAATTGGTATCATCTGATCATAAGCAAAAAACCCAAGTTCAGAACACAGGGGCCAGAAGTGATTAAAGCAGTAGATAGAACTTTTAACAAGCCTGCTATAAGTCAATAAACTGTAAAGATGCTACTGCCAAGTAAGACTGTGCTGTTGATATTAAATTCTCTACAATAAAAGTTATTTTTCAGTCTTCAAGCACCTAACCTGCAAGAACCACAAGTCTGGTTCCCTGTTGTTAGTTCCTTCTCTCAGCTTTGATAACTTCAGTTGACAGTGGGGCAGAGTTTAAGGTGTCCAAAAAAGACAGCTTTTACTGTTTATCATGGCTCTGAGGATGCTCTTGAACAGACAGGCACTTCCCATTCCCATCCCCCTCCCACCTCTCCAAGAGAAACATACTTCAGATCTATGGAAATCATATTTGGGTAGTTTCACAAACAAAAAGGCACCCAAACTGCAGAGTTGAGCTTTGAAAATTGCAACACTGGTCCTAGTGCAGTTGTAGTCTTCCCGCTCCCTCTCCCCTACGAAAACACCCAGGGGTAGTCAAGATCAAGTCTCCTGTTCTAGGATCAGAATTGATTCATCAGGACTCCAGAAGAAAGGCTATGTTAGGCCTCCATCAGCTGTTCAGGAAGCATGACTGGGCTGCCTGCCCTTCTCCAGGTAAGGTCACACTCAGGCACCACCCTTTTCCTCCTACAAGAATCACATCGGTAAGGCTGCAGGGAAAATAAAGAGCAGCACAGAGAGAGCCTGACCAGATAAAACAAGATCCCTCAAACTTCTGGTTCAGCTGAGATCAATAGCATCTAAACCCTCTGCTCATCTCTCACAGATGGGGCGTTATCACTTATCCCAGGGCAGCCAAGAAAAGGCAGAGAAGCCTGCAGAGAAGGAATTCGCCGGAAAGTAACACTCAAGGCCAGTTTCTCCTCGCCCTTTCCCTCCCCCAGGTCCCACTTGTAGATATAAGTCACAGCAGCCACCCAGCTCCGGTGACTCCACCTCAGCCCCGACGCCACCGGGACGCAGCCGAAGCGGCCAAAACCACGAGAGAGGCCGTAGCGCAGCTTCACCTCCCCTCCCGTGCCAGCTCCCACGCAGGCCCCAGGGACACAGGCCACACGCGAGGCACTGCTTCTCCCACACTCAAAGCCTTCCGACGGCCAAGGAATCGCGTCCCGGCGTCGGAGAAGCCTCCGAGCTCTTCTCGCCCCGCACACCCAGGAGGAAAGGGGCTGCCCCGCACCTCCGCGTGACACCTCCCCTTCCTCTCCACAAAGCGAGGGGGTTCAAACCCATTCCCCGGCCGGCGGGCCCGGGCCCACTCAGGCCGCGGCCGGGCGGCTCCCGCCTCCCCCCCAACCGAGAGAGCAGAGCTGGGAAAAAGCGAGCTCCCCATAACCCCGACAGGCCCGGGGTCACTCCAAGGCACACCCTCTCCTCCTGCTCACCTGGGAACTAAGACCCGGCTCCGCGCAGCGGCCCCAGCCTGCCGCCCGGCTCCGCTTTAACCGCCACCGCCCCCCGCGCTCTCATTGGGGTGCCGCCGCCCGCGCGCCCCCGCCGCGCACTTCCGCCCTCGTCGGCGCCGCTCCCGCCGGGCCCGGCTCCCCGCGAGCGCGCGCCCGCCCCG
>WTSP01009602.1:23078-41669 GCA_025331215.1 Actenoides lindsayi | reverse complement strand
ACCTATCTCTAGTTTTAATCCATTCCCTCTAGTCCTATCACTGCCCGACAGCCTAAAAAGTCCCTCCCCAGCTTTCTCGTAGGCCCCCTTCAGATACTGGAAGGCCACAATAAGGTCTCCTCAGAGCCTTCTTTTTTCTAGACTGAACAACCCAAATTCTCTCAGTTGGGGATAATAATACTACACTTTCTTAAAGTGGTATCAGTGAAGAACATCCATTCAAATACTATGGCTAGAGAAAGCCAGATATAGTACTCATGTAAAAATAATTTAGAGGAGAATTCTGTTCAGACTGTGAAAATGACACTTCCTAGAAATTCTTTACACATTGTCACACCAGGATTAAGTTAAAGCCAAACAAGCATCTGATCCTTGCTTTGAATACCAGTTGATTGCTGTTATAAACCATATAATGGGACTCATATACAAAAGACAGATGAAAGACTGACTGTCTCATTTTAGCATTCTGAGATGTCAGTAACAAGACAAGTTCAAAAAGAGAGAGTTAAACAAATGTTTTGAAAAAGCATTGTCAATATCTACCAGATATACTACTAAGCAGCTCTTACTTGAAATGAGTTATTTACCAATTTCCTTAACTGGATACATATTCCAAAATATTCTGAAGTATATTTGTCAATTGTGAAGCCTCAATTTGACCTGCATGAAAAATTTTATTCCACGTTAAATAATCTTGTCATTTCTCTTTCTCTAAGCATTTGGATGCACGTAAATAATATCTGAATATACAAACATGTACAAGAAGACATTAGGCATATAGCTATATGCACAGATATAAACATGAGACATGCATAACATAAGGTAATGAATATTATAATATATTTAGAGAGATAGATATGTATAAATATATCACACTCTGATTTTGACTAGTCTGGATTTTGCAATAGTGTTGTCCCTAATTTATACAGACATCCTACAATTTTTTTCCTCTGTCCTGCTTTTGATTTGTTTTATAACAGTCTACCTAAGCTAAATAAAGGTGGTGGTAAATGCAAACAAAATGAGTGATTATCATTTGCAAAGTGCTTGATACGTTTAAAGTATTGTGTAAGTATTTAATCATAAGTCCTCAAAACAGTCCTCAAGATCAGTGAGCATTTCACCAGCAATGCTGCAGCACAAGGAAACAAGTAACCCCAAGGCAGAAACCCAGTGGTTACCAAAGCCCTACATGGAGTCCTGGAACCAGCATTAGCTTTTAATAGTAGTATTTATGTAAAGCTAGACCAAAGAGCAAGAATTTAGAAGTAGTATTAATTGTTCATGAACACCCTTTGTCTCCAACATAGTGTTGGGTTAATGGCATTAGGAATAAAACAACCCAGATCTTGAAAAACAGCTGAAAAACTGCTGATCAGGCACAAGGTATAACCAGGTATAACCTGCCTGTTAACCAGTTATAGTTTTTATTATTATGAAAACACCAATATGTGCTTAGGAAAAATAGAGTATACTGCATTACTCACATGTATTTCTGTCAAAGGCCTTTGAAAATTGGATCTTTCCATCAAAATTAGCTCAACTAGAAAAGGTGACTGGGTCAGAAGTTTTCCTTTTATTTTATGCTCAGTCATACCTTTAAAGGTTTGTAGAATTTGGGGATAGACACAGTATCTTCATGAAGTCTTCCTATTCTTGAGATATCTTAGTCCTTAACAATGCATCTTCGTAACAAACAAAAGTTTTCATCTTTTCAAGATTTCTTGGTCCTGAAGGATGAATCTTCATAACAATACAAGCTTTCATTTTTGAGATTCCTTACTACTTAAATATGAAAACAGGGCTTTCCTTTAAAACTCTCCACACAAGAGAAGATTCCAGTGAAGCGTTTCTATTCAGCTAGTTGGGATATCAATGGTCTTGGAAGATTTCCTGATGTTGCGTGTTTTGTTCTTTCTTTCTGAGGATATGATCCTTCCTTCATCATGAATATTTTAATTACTAAGGCTTGTACACTTCAGAGTGGGAAACAGATCCACTGAATAACCTGTTTGTTGGAATGATTTCTGGTCTTTTTTTTTTTTTTTTTTTAATATATTTCTGCTTATTACCAGAAATCTGAAAAATGTTGGAAGGTATATGAAGACAAATTTCTCATAGTCTTTAAGCAAGCACTTTATTGTTGCGGCTCCTTGTTAAAGTTTTTTCACATTCTTCCCTATTGTTAGAGGATCCACACAAGAACAGGTATTCTCTTTTCCTTTAGTAGGTCAAGGTTAAGACTTTGCTTTGTTAAGATTTATTAAGACTGTCCACAGTCTTGTTGAGATAGAGCTATCGCTCATTGACAACATGACAAATAGAGTTTTGCTCTATTTCTACATTTCAATTTCTAAAGAAAGAAGACAAAGTTAAGTCTTCACGTGAACTTTTAGTAAGAATTTCAATATCTCATGTCTTCCAACACCACTACATTCAATCTTTGACATGACTTCAGAAAAAACAAAAAAATCCCCAAAACATAAAAACCAAGCTGTACCAATACAAAGAAGAAAAAATATAAACTGACCTCCAAAGGCCATGATCTGATGATCCCTGCTATAAACCTGTCTTTTGAGAGTCAACTCTAACATCACACATATACAAAATCAGCCTAATCAGGATAGGTGAAGAAAGCAATTAATACAAATAACAATGCACTTTGCTATATTACTACTTGACCATCTTCCATGTCATCTGATTTCTTAAAGATCTGCAGGTGCAGGAATAGTATTTTTAAAGATAATCCCAACACATCACAGAATACATTCCTAGATTTAAAGGAGTGACTGCGTTTTAGAAAAAATTCCTCAACATTCTATACTTGTTCCACTTAGAGTGTTTTAACTCATGCACTTAATATGACAAATAGCAGCCTCAAGATGCCCTATCAGCTACTGGGACTAACCATCATATTATCCCATAGCCTCTCAGTCCGTAGACCTTCCATGTGTACCACCTGAAGTTCCAGCTACACACAATTTGTGACAAGCAGAAACTAGAAGACAAGCCTAGAATGTTAACCATAGGGATGTGAAGCTTCTGTTCAGATAAAGCAGGAGGACGCAATTGTGATTTCTAGCATTGTAACGATCTAGGCAATGTGTCTTTGTACGATGTTTGAAGTCTTGATGGTATTCTGAACAGTATTATGAAATCTGTTGTACCACTGAACTTCTCTCTAAGAACATAGCCCAAGTAAGGTCACATCTCTGCCAAACCAGAGACATTTCACTTAGCTTTAATCATCTATAATTAACATGTCTAATCTAACTTAGTCACACAGGCTGTTGTTATAGACAACAGAGAGATTGAGCAGTTCCAGAGAGTGATACATCTCACTTACCTTAAACACTCATTTTAGGTTGAGAAATGGAACTGAATTCTGGGGATTTATAGTTGAATATAAACTTTAGCTGTCAGCAAGAAGCACTGTACAATGTTCCTGGAAAGCCAGGGTTGAAGTACAGGCTTCTGTCTGACTCTATGGATACTATTACAAGAATCACCTAACATACACTCTAGAAAAAGTTGCTTTTCAGGCATATAACTTAAGGACACAATTGATATAGGAGGAAAATGAAGATGTACTTACCAAAAACAATAGAGGACTCACAGTAGTAGTAACCATTTGGTTGCTTTTTTTTCAACATAGAGCAAAGATCTAGGCGATGCAGTATTTCATCTCCAAAATAATGGCTTTTAAAATCTTCATACAGGCTTGAGTCAATTTTTTTCACCTTTAAATGGCAACACAAAAGTCAATTAGGCATTCTACTAGAAGACTGAATTTTCATATTTAATTGCTATAGTTCTCATTTTAACCAGAGGTATAGTTAGGATGGAAAACTACTTCAAGGTGCAAAAAGAATATTGAAACAATAAAGTGCTAAATCTTCTGGTTTAGTTCTGTAGAATGTACACAAGGAAATGTGAGTGTCATTACACCTCTTTTCTACTCCTCCCTCTTCAGTCCTATAGGAAACACATTGACAATGCTACAACTGCTTTAACTTCTAATGGTTTGCAACAGTCTTCATGGAACATTTAATGGGAAATTATTCTTGTTGTCATCACTGGGCATGCTACTGCAAGGAAGAATCTGAAATGTTTCTCAAGGGCAGTTTTCTGGGTCTTTAAAATCACCAAACAGGAAAATGTGGTTCTATTTAACCAGCTCTAGATAATTTATCTCACTAAAGTTAAAAACTTAAGAGTGATTTAGAATATCAGTATCATTACATAGTTTTGCATATACAAAGTGGAACGTAGTAAGTATTCTATTAGATTGTTTTCAGAAAACCTCATTTCAGTAGTTACTTTAAGAGTTTAGGGCCCCTCATTCCATTCTATTTTCAATAAGAATAGATGATTCATTTCTGTAGAAATTCAATATTTTATCCTTCAATCTATGTTGCAATAATGCTGATTGATTTTTAAAAATCATTACTATGTGCTAAAGGATGTTAGGAGTTACCACTGCCTCCAGCAGCTCCAGCCCAGGGCTCCTTACTGCTTGCTGCTGGAGCCCAGCCCCATGCCCCAGGGACCTGGTCTCTGATCCTGCTGCTTTCACAGCCCAGAGACACATACACATGTTCAGAGGACATGGACGTGGCCAGCTACACAGGCTGCCACAGGCAAGGGGCTGCCTTCAATAGCACCCCCACACATGGGTCACATGAGATGCAAGAATGGACAGCCCCCAGCAGACAGAAGGTCACTAGTGCAGGCATGTGCACAACACTTTCCAGGTTCACACGCACCTGCACATTTGCGCAGCCCCCAAGCACCAGCACGGCCTTTCTGTCTGCCTGCATCCCTGCCCAGATCCCTTATCCATCCCACGGGCCCTCCACTTGCCAGCTGGTCTAGCTTGAGGTTTTGTATTGAACACCCATACGCCTCACACACACACAGTTTGGGGAAGATACAGACATTTGTCCCCAGAAGCCTGCACTCAGCACACCAGCTTGGTCAAACAAGTGTGCCCACCAGTCCCATTTTAAACAGGACCAGCCCCTTTTACACCACATTCTGTCCACTCCTCTTTTGGTCCTCCCTATCCCCTTTCCCTGCACATCCCCTATCCATTTGCACAGTCCTACCAACCCCCTCAACACACTGGCCTCTCAGCTTTACATCCCCAACAGCTGCAAATCTCAATTTACTTGCATTTTCTTGACAGCCTATCAATTAGTGTGACTGATGAGATTCGTTTCTTGGTTTTGTGTCTTATGTTTGACAGATTTGTGTCTGCGTATTTATGGCTTCCCCCTTGCTCTTACTGTCCCATGTGACAAGGTCAGCCAGACAATCCTACTGAAATATACATCCCCTCACTCCACATGCCTGTGTCAGGCCATGTGGCTGATGAGCTCTGGCTCTCATTATTGCCTCTCCTGTGGCATGTTGGTCAGGTTCATGCCTCTGTAGGCATTGTTCAGGGCCTCCTCCTTTTCTTATTATGTCCCTGTGTGCTGACAAGGTCCTTCACCAGACACCCTAAAGGGGAGAGATGCTGCCTCCTGCCTCGCACCCTTATACTGTATTTGTTCATCTGAGCATCACACTCATGCATTCTTTGTGGTGCTTCATTCACAATTACTCATATGCAAGATAACTTTTGGTCCCCTAAAGTCTAATTTAGAGAAGGTCAGAAATGTCTTTCCATTTCCTTAATATCTGAAATGATGACATCTAGTGGTAGATACTTCTAATTCTGGGTACCTGGTCTCCCTGGAAGTCTAAATTTATTCCAGCCTCATTGTCATTATTTAAAATTTTATCTTCTATGGCTAGATTAGTCCTTATTTACTAGGATTATTTTGAAATTAAATCATCAGTCTTTGCTTTTTGGCTGACAGTTCTTTGAACTACATTTAGACATCAATCAGTAATAAATAAAGACCTTTTCAGCCAGAAGAACACTTGTCAAAATGTGAAGCCTTGAGCACTTGTGCAAGGAAATGAGGAAAAGATCAATATCACCACTTGACACTCCAATAAAAAAATACCATTTACAAGAGATTGGGATGTTGCTTGTCAAAAAGAGATTGGTAAGGTGTGAATCAAATTCTGAATGCTCAGGAACTGGGTTATGCTTATGATGCACTACTAAAAGCTATTTGGAAAAGCAGCCATGGAAAAATTTTATGATATTTTTAGTAACTTGGAGTGCTGGAGCGTTGTTTGCAATGGTTGCAATGAGATGTGAAAGGATCAAACAACGCAGGTGCATGTGAAGGTCATGCTTCATTTCTTAATTGAAAGGATCTGGAGCAGTGGAGATGAAAGAGCGTTGTTCCCCATGGGAAAGCCATAGATGCTGATTATAGAGATATGCTATAATTGCAGGAGGGTGGGAAACAGAGCACTTCAGAGGCCATTTTGAAGCCTTTGGTGTGGGAGGGGGAGAAAGAAGACACCTGCCTCTTGAGGAAACGAATGGATGCCTAAAGGAACATGGTTGTGTAATGTGAGCGTGGAAAGATGTTGCATGTGGAGTTCTTGCAAGACGAGCAGGGCAAGAAGAAGATAGTACATGGTAGCCCTGTCATGTCTGTTGACTGGCTGCCTGCACCTCCTCTAAGTGCAAGCTGGGAAGGTGCAGCCTCCTGTCCCCAGCCTGCAGGTAAAGCCTCCAGCTGCATGGAGTCCCTGTGGCTGCTGTCAGCAGGCAGCCGTGCAGGTGCGCCCCTTCAGGGGACCAGGGGCAGGAAGGCTCAAATGGTGACAACCCTTAACACAGCTGCAAAGAGAGGTGCCCAACACCTCTGGCAAGCAGCTTCGGTTTCCATGTACCAGACCCAAGGCCAAAATGCCCATCTCCCAGCCGCACCACACAGCCAGTTCTCCAGAGGTGAGGGTGGCATATGAAGATTCATTTACAGTTTCTCAAAGTATCTTGTTCAGCAAATTGAAGAAGCCCCAATGTGTGAAAGAAATGGGGAGTCGGGCAGTGGGTACGGAAGGCCACGACTCCCTCCGGAGCACAGGCAGGTGGTGCACAGGCAGGACACTGAGATGCTACATGGGAGCTGATACTTGACATGGAATTGATTAAAACTAGAGATAGGTCGATTCAGGCTAGACATTAGGAAGAATTTCTTCACCATGAGAGTGGTGAGACACTGGAACAGGTTGCCCGGAGAGGTGGTGGAAGCCCCATCCTTGGAAGTTTTTAAGCCCAGGCTGGATGGGGCTCTGAGCAACCTGCTCTAGTGGGAGGTGTCGCTGCCCATGGCAGGGGGGTTGGAACTAGATGATCTTTAAGGTCCCTTCCAACCCTGACAATTCTATGACATACCTGGATGTCTGGCAGGCTGGGCTGCTCAGAGGGCTTCTTCCAACCACCTTAGAAAATCACAGAATGGTTTGGATTGGAAGGGACCTTAAAGGTCACCTACTTCCAACCCCACTGCCATGGGCAGGGACACCTTCCCCTAGACCAGGTTGCTCAAAGCCCTGTTCAACCTGGCCTTGAACACACACACACACACACACACACACACACACACAGCTTTAGGGATCTCCCCACACCCACCCACCCCCCGCCCCCGAGCACACGGCTCAGAGGCCGGGGCAGGGCGGGAGGTAGCAAGTCACCTCCGGGGACCGGCAGGGACTGGCAGGGGGAGCCCCGAGGCGAGGACTGCTCCAATTCCGCCGGCAGCCCGCCAGACCGGTTGAGTGTCCATTCCCCTCATCACGGCAGGGACTTGCAGCCGGGAGTGGGTGACTGTGGAGCCCCGGCACCGGAGAGCGACCGGCGGTTAAGGGCAGCGCAGCAGGGGCGCGATGGCGGCCGCAGCCTGGCTGCCGAGGCGGGCTCGGCGCCACAGGGAGGCGCCTTCCTGGTAGGAGCTGGCGGGAGGCTGGGGCACGGGGAGCAGCAAGCACTTGCCCGCAGGGAGAGGGGAAGCGGGTCAAGAGAAAGCTTTTAGGCTGCAAGGAGACGCAGCAGCCGAGATGAGCTGCCTGTCTGTGGTGAGGAGGGTGAGTAGAGAAGTGGGAGGGAGGTGGTTGGAAGTGGGTTGCTGACAGAGACTCTGGATTCTGTAGTGGAAACTGGTAGGGTTTGTCCCTGCAGCAGTACATTATGTATTTGTATAGAAACTGTTACTACGTGATGGCGCTGCACAAATACTGAGGTAGGGCCTTGAAACCACGACCAGTTGATGTGGCTGCATTGTGAGGATCTGTGGTCAGTGCACAGGGCTGTCCCATACCTCTGAGGGAAGATGATGTATGGGTATTTCAGCATACACATATACTTACGAAAATAAAGGATGCAAATTAAAACTGTAAAACTATTCCCGTATTGCTGGTAGGTAGCTCAGTTACACCTTGCTGGGAAGCAAGATGGCAGCTGTGTTACTGGCTGCATCTTGAACAGGTAACATCTGTCCTTAACTCCTGATTAGCATCTTAGTTTCTCCAGGGTTGCAAGAATGAGTGTTAACCTACTGTTGTCAATTACAGTTACTTCTCGGGACTTTTTGGATGAGTAGTGAACAAAAATATCTTTCTCCCAACAGAATGAGTGCCACATCAGCCACGAGTTGTGCCTTGCCACCACCACTTGGGCCTCAAGAAGAGGACCAAGAGTGCTCTGAGACACACATGTCTGTTCTGTGGTATGCAGGGCAGCTTGCAATTACTTACTATGACACAGAAGATTGCTCAGTCTACTTCATGCCTGACATGCCTGATAATGAAGACCTCAAGCTACTGCATAAAGTGATTGGGGAAGTTAATCCTCAATGCATAGTGACCAGTGCAAAACAGGACCAGAATATTGCCAAATTCCTGACCAACCTAACAGCTACTGCTGGTGACAAAGATATAGGAAAACCAGAAATTGTCCTGTTTCCTAACACAGATTTTGGCCTAGAAGTCAGCAAGCAACGGATCCTATCTAGGCAATTTCCCTTTATCCCATCTCATATGACAGCAAAAGAGAAAATTCTCTACTTATCCTCAGTCATCCCTTTTGAGAGTCCACTCATGATTCAAGCTCTGGGAGGACTCCTTAAGTTCCTAGACAGGAGAAGGGTTGGAGTTGAGCTTGAAGAAAACACTATTGCAGTCCCTATTTTGGCCTTTAAAAAGTTTGTGCTGTCAGATACTGTGAATATGGACCAAGACACTTACTGTGTCCTGCAGATATTTAAAAGTGAAATCCATCCTTCTGTGTACAAGCTGTCCAGTGGATTAAAAGAAGGATTCAGTTTATATGGAATTTTAAACCGTTGCAGGTGCAAATGGGGAGAAAAACTGCTGCGGCTCTGGCTCACACGACCTACTCGGAACTTGACAGAGCTGAACAAACGGCTAGATGTTATCCACTTCTTCCTGCTTGCTCAGAACCATGAAACAGTCCTCACTCTTCAAGGTAGCCTCAAGAATATTAAAAATGTGCCTCTTATTCTAAAGAGAATGAGTCTTTCAAACACGAAAGTTAGTGACTGGCAAGCACTCTATAAGACAGTGTACAGCGCAATGTGCCTTAGAGACACATGTCGGTCTCTGCCCAAGACTATTGAACTCTTTCAGAGTATTTCGCGTGTCTTCACTGATGATCTGCACTACATTGCCAGTCTAATCAGCAAAGTGGTGGACTTTGAAGGCAGCATCTCAGAGAACCGCTTCACAGTTAAACCCAATGTGGACCCAGCCATCGATGAGAAGAAACGAAAGCTGATGGGACTGTCAGACTTCCTTACAGGAGTGGCACGAAAAGAACTGGAGACCTTGGACAATCATATTCCTTCTTGTTCTGTGATCTACATTCCTTTGATTGGGTTCCTTCTCTCCATTCCACGGCTACCAACTATGGTGGATAAGAGCGACTTCGAAATCGAAGGCTTGGACTTCATGTTCTTGTCAGAGGATAAACTGCACTACAGAAGTGCTAGGACTAAGGAGCTGGACAGCTTGCTGGGTGACTTGCACTGTGAAATCAGAGACCAGGAAACACTTATTATGCATCAGCTGCAGACAAAGATCTTGGAGAAGTCTGAAGTGCTTAACAGTGTGACTGAGTATACTGCACACCTAGATGTGCTACTAGCTTTAGCAGAGATGGCCCGGGAGAATGCCTACTGCCGGCCACGCTTTACTCACCGCCATGGCTTCCACATCAAGGATGGAAGACATCCGCTCATGGAACTATGTGCAAAGACTTTTGTTGCCAATCCTGTGAACAGTGGAGAGGCTACCAGGCGAATAAAGATCATCACAGGACCCAACTCATCTGGAAAGAGCGTTTACTTAAAGCAAGTAGGTCTTATAATATTCATGGCTCTAATTGGCAGTTACGTCCCTGCAACAGAGGCAGAGATTGGAGTAATTGATGGGATTTACACAAGAATCCACAGCAGGGAGTCCGTTTCTGTAGGGCTCTCCACTTTCATGATTGATCTTAACCAGGTTGCCAAGGCAGTAAACAATGCCACGGAGAGGTCCTTGGTACTTATTGATGAGTTTGGTAAAGGGACCAACACACTGGATGGTCTGTCCCTTCTGGCTGCTGTCCTGAGGTACTGGATCAAGCAAGGAACACAGTGTCCGCAGGTCTTCATCTCCACTAATTTTCACAGTTTAATGCAGCTAGAACTTCTGCCTGACACACCTCTTCTGGAGTACCTAACCATGGAGACCCACCAAGATGGAGATGAGTTGATATTTTTCTATCAGATCAAACAGGGCATGTCCACGGTTAGTCATGCTGCCAACATTGCTGCATTAGCAGGAATGCCAGCCAAAATTATTGAAAGAGGAGTGGAAGTGTCAGAACTGATTCGCAATGGAAGACCTATCAAGCGTATTGATCATCCTTCAAAAGAAGATCAGATGGAAAAATGCAAGTCTGTTGTGGAAAAGTTTCTTCACCTAGACCTTGATGATCCCCAGGTGGACTTAGAAGAGTTCTTGCGTAAAGAGGTGCTGCCTTCTGCAGCCGCAGTCCTCTAACAGGGGGATGTGTAAGAGCATAGATCACACCCTATCTACCATGTTCAGTAGGAGAGTTTGGTAATTTAAAGATTGATCACTGTCTACCACCTCACACTGCATTTAGCTTGTAACAAACTGTCTACAGTTTTGTCCTTTCTTCTTGTTTAAAACAAGTACTCTAGTTATGTATCTGCAATATTTAACTGTATGATATGGAAGCAGGAAGACTGAAAGATGAGAATTTAAGAACTTCTTCCAGCTTTTGGGTCACCCAGTTTGTGCATTTTCTGCCTCTGTTTTTAAACCTTCAGATTAAAGAAAGACTGTAGAAAAATCACAGAACATTTCTGTTGGTCTCATAAGACTGTGAAAGCAGCATGTTTCTTGGTTTGTATTGTGCCAAAGTGATCGTTTCAGCCATTTTAGGATTAGCATCAAAGATTCCAAGTAACTACATGCCTCAGGTAGTAACAGTTGTCACAATACAAACCACTGACATAGAGGCTGATAAATGGAAATACAGAGAGATTTAATGAGCTCTGCAGTTTTTTGTATACTGGAATTTCTGTACAAAATGCCAGAGTTATTACAGAAACAACGCTGAAGGTCAGAATCTGCAAGGAGTGATAAACACGAAAAGTGCTTTAGTGTTACTGAGAATCACTTGCTTCTCGTAAGATTCTATATGGTATGACTATATATATGAGCCATGTGGGTATAAATAAAAGCAAAATTACAAATCCAGGAAACTGAAAACTATACTAGGGATTGAAGGCAGAAATTAATATCTTATATTCTATTTTGGAGTATTGAGTAAAACTTAACATTAAAGGAATAATACCAGAAGGAGTATTCTTCATTTCTCTTGAAATGCAGAGGGTCTTCACTGAACATGGTATTTAATACATGCATATATATATACACACATATATATAATATACATAACAAAAATTCATTAAGAAATTAATGAAGCAGGAGACATGATATGTAAGTACTACAGAAGTAATAACCTTTCCAGCAATGAGATAAGTGCTTGAGATTCCTTGTCTATTATATTATCTTAATCTTATTATCTGACTGCCGGAACACACTGTAACAGCTCACAGTAGGGCTAATAAAAGACATCAGCAGATATGCTCTGTCTCTCTTCAGCTACATTTGATTTCAAGCAACCAAAAATATTAATGTCACATAAATTAAGAGAAAATTTACACGAGAAAAAAGTAATAATAATAATAATAATGTATGTCTAGCTGAAGATAGAAAAAAGATGAATGTGAGTGAACCGCAAAAAGATTTGTATTTGGAGACACTCTTTTGGGTTTGATTCAGCATGGAATTTCATCCTTTATGATAAAGGAATTATTATTGCAAAATAAGTACCTTATGCTATGTCAATATGAAACTAGGATAGTGACAAAAATTTAACGTAATTTACATATAAATACAAGAATAAATTACTGAATCATGCCGTTACTGCTGTTTCCAGTGCAATCATAATAATGCTGGTCTGCAAAATAATACCTGGCATCTTGAAAATGTTACCATTGAAGTTGAATGGTAACGGTGCAACCCTTGCAAGCGTAAATACAAACAGATTTTTTCTCCCTAGTATATAGTTTTACTAATTGAACACACAGCATTCTAAAGATACACTGTACAGAAGAATTTAAATATTCATACATTGTATTTTTGGCATTTTCTCTTGTCAACCACTGTCTAGGCTAAGGATATACTCCTTGCTAATTAAGCAGATGCCATCAGAACAATGTAGCTGTCAGTCCTCTTCTCCTTACAAAATCCATTTCACAGTATTTGCAGTTCTGGCAGCATTAGATACAGAAAGATCTCCAAATGTCATACAGCATTTATCAAGTTTGCCTCACAACGTGCCCTGAAATAAACAGCAGTCTGGACAAATGAAAAACAGAGGGGTTGTGATTGACCTGTGGCAGCGTAGCAGGCTAGTGAAGAAATGTTATCTTCAAGTACAAAACTCCAGTTGCTACTTCCATTGTGTTTCATTACGTTCTTTGTATAGAAGGCAATGATACTAACCCGAGATTCTTACTATTCAAACCATTGTGGAAATGGCTGAACATGTGCAAGGAAATTATATCCCTTTATCTCCTTCCACAAGAGCATTCAGAGGCACACTGTACCTCCTTATTTTGGAGAAGTTTTCAGTGGCACATTTGATCTCGGAATTGTTCAGCTAAGCATGAAGTTGCTCCCACTTCTGAATAAGTAAATAAGTTCTTTAACCTGAGAAGCTGGAGGGGGTACAGTAACCCAGATAACTCTTTTCTAACCCACTTTATCTCACATTTTTATCATTTATTAATGTCTGTTTCTAGGTTCTTTGCATTTATCTTTTTCAGCTTAATGCTATGCCTTCAAAGTGGAAAGCTGCTTTCTTGAGATCTTCCTTCATTTTGAATCCTCAAACTCTTTGCTTTGTAAGTATCACCAACAATTTGGGAAAGTTAAAGTCTTTTCAGAATACATGCATTTCTAAAATGCCTGTAGGTATATTACTGTTTGAAAAACAGGGCTGCTTCCCCCCCCTCCCCCAAATGATAACTTTGGTGGAATTAAGATGTCATTATGAGCAAGAGTGGCCTAACAGAGTATTGCTTCAAATAAGGAAATTTCTATTTGAAAAAACAAAACCAAACTTAATATGGTTATAAAGCTATAGCTGTGAACTATACTCAACTACTCTAGTTCTACTTGCTCCTTTTTATGCTTTCTTATGTAATATTTATCCACTTCCCCTTTCTATTTTTTCATGCTGTTGTACAATCTGAAAATTCAATTAGACATTATATTAAAACATACTACAAAATAGTTATTCCTTTTATGTTTCATGTTTTTATTTATTGTTTTCAATAAATAAAATAGAATAAAATAAAACAGAATAGTGTTTAGAATACCCTATGCATTATCCAGCATTATGGAGGACTAAGGAAGATGATTTGGAATGACATTGACCTGGTTCTGTCAGCAGCAGTGAATATCAGAACACAGAAAGTATGCATCCAGGTTAATAGTTCATGCTAGGTAGATAATGTAAACAAAACAAAACCAGACAAAAAAACCCAACCAAAAATCAAAATGGCAAGAACCCCACCCTGATTGTCTCAGATGTTTTAACCGACAAGTGAAATTACTGAACAGCTGATATCCTGGAAAAGCTGTGTAAAATTAGTGGTTTTAAAAACAACTGTTAATAGAAGCAAAAGGTTATGTAAGCTTAAAAATTTAGTAGCTATAATACACCACTTACAACCTGTGGACAAGTCCTTATTTCTGTTTCAGAGCAAGTATGTGTGCCCTTGAAGTTTCTTGATGTATATCAAATCTCACTGCCTTCTTCCAACTGATTTCATGGATATATACTTAAAATGTGCACCTTCAACATTTTTTTCAAGTTATTTCTAATGAAATCATAAAGTATTTTTCTCTAATGCTTACTACTACGAAAAAAAATCGAAAAATGGTATTATGGACTATTATGTGAGCTTACCTGCTTACGTAGCTGTGTTGATTTTGACAACTTCATGAAGGTCAGATGCGGTTTGAACGCTCTTTCTTCTCCTGCCAAGATGCCCTTTTCTTGAAATACCTTCCTCATAATCTCTGAAGGGGAAGAAAAATGTAGAGGTACAAAGATATTACATGATAGAATGCTTAAAAATGTGCTTTCAACTGTAATATGAGTCACAGCTGTTCCACATGGAAGAAACGAGATGATGAGTAGCAAAAGGCAGAGAGATTTCTAGTTAAATTCAAAGTTATATATTATTTCTTGTGAAAATAGTCTTATATTTGCAGTTAATATGGGTCACAAATTTGGCTTTACTAAATTAAGGGCAATTAGAAAGCTGTCCATGCTGTCTGGTTTTGCTATCAAAATAGGAGCTTGACATTAGAACTGTTCAGGAGTTATTCTCACTGGAAGTTTTGGAAACTTCAGGAAAACTCTGAGTATGTAACAGAATTGTCTCTCTTCAAAAACACTATTCTGTGGTGAGTTCTTATCTGTATTTGGGTAATCTTCCACGCAGACGAGGGAAGTCTGAAATTGAAAGCTCTAAATTCTGTCACTGGATTTACATGGCTGAATTAGAGAACATATCAGGTGTGCTGACAATTTTTATTGGTTCTTTTTAAGCTCCACTGTTGCTTTCCAAGCTAATTTCCTATTTTTAATGTACTCTTTTATCTGTCTACATTCCAGGCCAAAGCAACTCTACTGACAGTTCAACTGTACAGAAATATCCAGTCCTTTATTCTTCCACCGGGAAGAAAATGCATTACACTGGGAAGCAAACAGCACAGCTAGCTGGAAAAAGAAGAAAAAAAAAAAAAAAAAAAAAAAGGAAAGCTCAAGGAAGAGGAATATAGGCATATAAAGCTGGCTAGCATAAGTCTGACAATTCATGCTCCTGTAATTCCAGTCCTTACTCTTACCAATAGTAACTATTTAAGCAAGCTACTTTGGAATCACATTTAAGAAGAGGTTTTGTAAGTTTATGTATTACTTCGCAAAAGAAAAGCTCTAGAAGACACTCAGAGAAACCAGTTGTGACTTCTCTTTCTTTGATGTGTATGATTTATTATCACAGAATCACAGAATGGTAGGGATTGGAAAGGACCTCTAAAGATCATCTAGACCAACCCCTCTGCCAGAGCAGGATCACCTAGAGTACACAACAAAGGAACAAGTGCAGGCAGCTTTTGAAAGTCTCCAGAGACGGAGACTCCACCACCTCTGGGCAGCCTGTTCCAGTGCTCTGTCACCCTCACAGTGAAGAATTATTTCCTCATGTTGAGGTTGAACCTCCTGATTTCCAGTTTATGGCCATTGCCCCTAGTCCTCTCACTGGACACCAATGAGAACAGACTGGCCCCATCTTCCTGACATCCACTCTTCAGATATTTATAAGCAGTGATAAGATCCCCCCTCAGCGTCCTCCAGGCTAAAAAGACCCAGTTCTCTCAGCCTTTCTTCATATGGTAGGTGCTCCAGGCCCTTAATCATCTTAGTGGCCCTGCGCTGGACCCTCTCCAGTAGTTCCTTCTCCTTCTTGAACTGGGGTGCCCAGAACTGAACACAATACTCCAGGCGAGGCCTCACCAGCACAGAGTAGAGGGGGAGAAGAACCTCTCTTGACCTGCTGGCCATGGTCTTCCTAATGCATCCTAGGATGCCACTGGTCTTCTTGGCCATGAGGGCACACTGTTGGCTCATAGTCATCCTGTTGTCTGCTAGGACTCCCAGGTCCTTTTCCCCAGAGCTGCCCTCGGACAGATCGGCCCCCACCCAGCCTGTACTGATACATGGGGTTGTTCCTCCCCAGATGCAGCACTTTACACACGCCCTTATTGAATTTCATTAGATTTCTCCCCCCCCCCCTGCAGCTCTCTAGCCTGCCTTGGTCACACTGGATGGCAGCACAGCCTTCTGGTGTTTCAGCCACTCCTCCCAGTTTTGTATCAGAAAACTTGCTGAGAGTACATTCTGTCCCTTCATCCAGGTAATTAATGAATATACTGAAAAGGGCTGGACCCAGTACTGACCCCTGTGGGACACCACTAGCCACAGGCCTCCAACTAGATTCTACCCCATTGACCACAACCACAATCCTAGGCCCCACAGTCTATGCAGAAGTTGGGATTTTTAAAGAAGCCAAGGAAATCACAATACCCAAATGCCATCTCTTAAACAGGCCCACTTGAAAAGTTCTCTTTCAACCTTTGCTCTCCACTTACAAGATGCTGATGGATTTTACAAAAAATATTTAGCCCAACCTTTTACTCTAATTTACAAGATGCTGGAAGGACAATCAGATTTTAACTTGTGAAGTACTTACACAATGGTAATAGGGGTCACGTTACTATGACAGATGCTGAAAATAACCCGCCACAATGGTTGAGGTGGGAAGGGACCTCCAAAGAGTATCTGGTCCAACCTCCCTGCTCAAGCAGAGACACCTAGAGCTGGTTGCCCAGGACTGTGTCTGGATGGGTTCTGCATGTCTCCAAGGATGGAGACTCCACAACCTCCCTGGGCAACCTGTGCCAGTGCTTGGTCACTCTCATGGTTAAAAAGTGTTTCCTGATGTTCAGAAGGACCCTTCTGTGCTTCAGTTGGTGCCCATTGTTTCTCCCTCTCCCTCACCCCATGGATGTATGTATGTATATACAAGCATAACCACTATATAGATCTATATATACTCCTATGTATCTAAATCTATACAGATATGTATTTAGCTATATGGACCTACTCTCTATCTATATTTATATTTATCTGTAGACCAGTACAGCTTATGTATTTGTATTATTTTAAGTTGTGTCTGTGGGAAACATTGCTAAACTTACACTGAATCCCCAGTAAGCTACTGTGCAGCTGTGCACACAAATGCTGCGGAACAGCAGATCAACCTATCAAAACAGAAGACTATAAATGTTTGCTGCTTCTTCAAACTGAGATATGGAAGTTCAAATTAAGTAATTTAGTTATGGTGTGCGTGTATTTGCGCATCCAATGGCCTGCTTATTTCTGATGCCAGTTAGCTAATAAAATGTTACATTTATTTAAAACTGAAATTATCTGAAAAAAAAGCCATTTTCTTGTTCCCATGTTTGATCCTCTGAACTGCATCATTTGGGGACTCATTGACTTGAATGTTCCAGCAAAGGATTAGTCTTATTAAAACCAGGTTTACGCCCCCCTGTGATATTCTGACTCAGTGTTTTGGACTGTAGCCTTTTTTCTCACCTAAAAGCTCAAATTCCTACTACCATCACGTATTATGCCAAGCAGTGTCTTATCTCCCACTCGGCAACTGAGATCTGTGCTGGTGAAGATTTGCACCTCTAAAGGTGTCCATCCCCCTAACTCCAGTAAGAGCTTAGTGCCAGAACAGTGCTTTGCCAGTCATGCCTCTGATCACAGGATTTTAAACCCAGTGTTTTCAACAGGGTAGACTGATCATATGGCAGTACATACGCGTACTGCAGTGGGACAGTGGGGCAACTACACTTTACACTGCTGATCAGAAACACATGGCCTGCCCGTCTTCAGTTTGTGCTAAGTAACTTTGTTCAGTATCGGATTCTATTTATCTTTCTGAATTGATCTCTTTTTCATACCTGGCTATTGCAATTAAGAAAAAAACATTATGAAAAATGGTGTCGGAGGAAAGCAAGCATAACTTCAGAGAGAGATTGCAGCTTTAAATTTCACATAGTTATATGTGTGTATGTGTGTGTCCCAACCTGTTCTCACTGTGATCAACTTCTCACACAGCTTTACAAGGCATAGATTTACTAAATATCACAGGCTCCAGAGATTGGCCACACTTGCTGGTACTACGGATAGCCCCACTTTTGCAGTATGTGACACTTACGGAAAGTGTGACATTTTACTGGTTAAGGTGACTTAAAACATAATTGGCACAATGTTCCTTCTTCAAAGATAATGAAATATTAAATATATCTGAGTAGATGACGGGGGGGGGGGGGGGGAAGAAAAGGGAAATGTTTTCCTGAGAGGGGAGGGTAAAAAAAAAACACAATGCTATTAATTCCCAGGCGCCTCTTTTAGGTACGACCAACAAGAAG
>WTSP01009602.1:0-22978 GCA_025331215.1 Actenoides lindsayi | reverse complement strand
TCTCGCTGGGTTCAGGGCTGTGCCGGCCTGTGAGGGCTTGGGACGTGCACGCGCGTGTGCGCGTGGACGCCCGTATGCTCACGTGGGGGGGGGGTTTCAGTGTGTGCACACGCGTGCGTGTGCACGTCTGAGTACACGGGTGTACACCTCGCCCGTGCGTGTGCACACGCGTGTGGGCACACAGAGCTGCGTGGCGGTGCAGGGTGGAGGAGAGGGGGGCACCCTGGGCTGGGGGGGTGGCCGTGGCCGTGGGGAGGGGTGTGTGCTGGGGGTAACTGGGTGGCTGTGGGTGGCAGGGTGTGGGTGGGTGACAGGGCGCAGGTGGCAGGGTGCGGGTGGGGGACGGGAGGGGGGCGGCGGGGGGGGGGGGGTGGACGCCAGGGGGGGGGTGGGGGGGGGGGGGGGGTGGGGAAGCAAAGGGAAATGTTTTCCTGAGAGTAGAAGGTTAAAATATAACATAATGCTATTAATATCCATGCAGCTCTTTGAAGTACTGGCCACAAGAAGGGTTTTTAAAGAAACAAGGAAGAAAGCATGGATGCTATGGGCAAGAGAAAGTTGAGGCTTATGGGACAGCATGAAAGTGGATTTGAAGACTGAGCAAAGACATGAATGTTAATGTTTATGATAGGGATTGCCTGAACTGAAATAAATTAGAGGCCAGTGACAAGAACTGGAGACAGACAATGCCCGTGGGTCTTAACAAATGAGGATTTGCCATCTTTCCCCCAGGCATCAACATTAGTACTAGCTAGACAGAAAAATCAAACAAAATCTGTGATTTTCCATATTAGTCTCAGGCTGAACAATGTCTGCAACTTCAAAGTATACCCTAGAAAAGTTAAGGCTATTTTTACAAGCTCAATGACTTCCTGGAACAAATTTTTGGACAGCTTTTGACCACCTTTCAGGCAATTTGAAGTACTCTGCAATGCCATTTCGTACCTTATTTTTATAATATCAAAATTACTGAATGTCATCTGCCTCTCTTACATTGGATACGACTGAATCCATTAGACAACCATTTCCCCATAATTAGACTTGAAATGTGATATATGAAACTTAGAACCACTATACACTGGAAAGGCTAAAAAATTCAACTCCTAGATCATTACAGAATGTTTCATAGAGAAATTGCACATTTAGCCATAATCCATTATACAAATGGCCATCTTCTGAGATTTCATTTGATATTGCAAACTGCTACATGTGTACATTTTCTTCCTGTCTATAATTCCTGCTTGCCTGTAAACTATGTTTCCTCAATTAAAAGGTTTAGAATTTAGAAACAGCATTCTGTCTCTTTAGTGATTTTTAATTTTTTTTTTACTTTACACTTGTAGATCAAGAAAATCTAACCATAGATAACTTACAGTTGTAACTATTATATCAAGCTATGGTCAAATTTTTAATGTCTTAGTTGGTTTTGGGTGGGTTTTTTTATTAATAGTATTTGCTTGACTATCCCTTAGAAGTTTGGGATTTACAAAGAAGCTCTTACAGTCATCCTTTCTTTCCTAATAGCACCAAGAACAATGCACTTGCAAAGCCTTACAAGACCTAATTTCCAAGACAATTAAGAACTCAAAGCCATCTATTTCAGATGCTAATATTTATCACCACCTCAACTATGTCACCAAAGGTGAGCACCACAAATTAAAAAAAAACAAAACTAGATATCATGTTATGCTTGGAGTATGTAAACAAAGGTTGCATCAAGCACCAAACTCTACCATCCTGCCATTAAGACAATTATGAAGGATATGAATTGATCGTGGTATGATATGTGACATATGATTGTTTAGCCACCAGAAATGGTGGCTGAACCAGGGTCAGTCACTGCCTCATGTGCTGGTGATTTTTATCTCCAGGATTTAAGAAAAGGAATGGCCTTGCTTCTCATCTCTCCATATGAAAAGAGGCTATTTTTTTTTACCCATCAGTGCTAGCCTTTCTCTGCATTCAGCTTTACACTGCCAAAATGTAAACAAGAGCCAAGCCAGTTTTCCTATAGTTCTTCCACTGCTACTTGGTTGTATATTACTTAGGCTTTTCTACGGTGAGTTTTCAGTGTACCACATCACTATCACCTATTGGTGAGCTATATGGTTATTTCAAACACGTTATCAGTAGCATGCATGGGTTGTTCTCCATCACCATACACGTATATAGAAGAATGATATGCTCATTCGTAAAGTAGGATCCAAGGAGCAGCTGGACCAAGCAATCCCCACTTTGTGCACAGATGCCAATAGGTAAGGTAAGCCTTACAAGACAAACAATGATAATGTGAAGTCTCAAAGTGCTAGACTGAAATAGAAACTTAGGTAGGATTTCTTGATGAAACTTGGTTCTTTTTCTGGCTTTAATGCATTCCAATACTTCCTAAAAAAATTGTCAGAAGAAATGGGTAGTACCTTCTTTTAAGCCACAAAAAAACATATCTTACTGCTTCATTTTGATGAGGTATTTATCAGTTATTCAGTGTTTAGCAACACAATATGGAGAAGAATGTAAATGCAAAGTCTAAAAGCCTTTGCTGCCCTTGCTGTCAGAGAACCATGCTTCACATTTTTAGCATTAAGTATCAAATGTGGAGATTACTAATGTTTGTTTCAGAGGAATGAAGGCAATGAACATAGTGAACAGCATGTCCACTTTCATTAAATAATACAGCAGTGCTCAGTGGCCTTTAACCAGGTCATCCTACATGTTCTGTACAGAGGGATGTTAACAAAAACATCTCAGAATAAACAATCAAGGGGAAATTAAATGGCAAATTCAGAGCCAGGCATGTACATGGTTAGTTTGTTTTATATATTTAAACTACAGTGAGAATAAAAACCATAATAAACATCAAAGTGCAAAGATAAAATACTATGACAAACTGCAGATGTTTCAATCTCCCTACTAACTGAATAAATTCATTGCAACATTTTAAAACTTGGCTTCCAAAACTACACAACAGCAAATTAGGGATTACTGTGTCTGTGAATGCCAAACTCCTCCCATAAAATTTACTTCTCCTTGCCTTACAGGCAGATCCTCTAGTTATTTCTGCTACCTTGACTTCCTTTCTATTAAATTCTTATTCTTCCCCTTGTATATGCCCTCTCTGTACCTTGCTGAAAATGCCATTTTCATAAAGCCAAATTACATTTACTAGGAAATTGAAAATATTCCTTCAGACTCCTTCCACACAGTTGACCAAAATTTTAAGACCCTCTGTGAAAAGCAGTAAAGTCAAAGGGCAGGAGAGGCACTGTAATACAGAGCTACAAAGCCAGGCTCCTGTCCCAGCCTACTGTTTTTACATATCTACTTTAGCCTCTTCTACTTACCAGGCGATGCACACAAAAGACCAAGAGATTTGGCAGTAGCACAGCATTTAGTATTCTCACGCAACTAATAGAATGTTAGGCTCTGAAGCAAACTATATTTAATAACTATTACTTGTTGGAAGAACAAACTCAAACCTAACTGGTGTTATACTAGGCCATAATAACAACTGTTTTCACTAAAATGCTTACCCTCATTGTCAGCATTTGTATAGTCAAGGGGCCTAAAATGAAGGAAACTGTCATGTAGCACAAAGCTGAATTAGAAAAGGTTGCATGCAGAAAAATCTCCTATTATTAAAAGGTATGAACAATGCTCAGGTCTACTGAAATCACTGATTCACATAAGCAAGCACTAGCAACAGGTAGTCTTGGCTCTTGTAATGAACTCAACAAAAGAATCATTGGGTTGGGTTTTTTCCCTGCTGGTTACATTCACCACACAATACAGCATATATATATTTGCTGACATAGATAACTATATTCCTGAGACAGCAGAACATTGCCACCCTCAACTTTAAAGCATGCTTCCCTTCTTCTTGCTGTGGATAAGCCAGGTTTCTACACAGCTCAGTAAAGTTCTGCTATACACATTAGTAGGAACTGTAACTAATGGCACACAGACTACAGGAAAATGTAACATGTCACAGCAGTACATTTTCAGTGCAACTGCAATGGGACTGGACTAGCAGCTTTTTGTTCACTTTGTACAAATCCATTGTTTCAATGGAAAATTAGAACAGTTTTGAAGTCTCAATTTTTCCATCATGTGAAATTACTTTATTAACTGACAAGAGGCAAAAATTAATTTATCTTGGCTTCAGCCATCTGGAACTAAAGCGAACTAAATTAACTGAATTAAACTATTTCCCTAGGCTTTCTGAAGTCAGGGCAATGTTACTCACCCTCAAACAGATGCTAAATGTGTGGTTTCATAATCTTTACAGAAGCTCACAAACCACCATCCTTGCCAAAACAGACTCTTCCTCTCCAGACTTATACCCACCACTGCTCCTGTCTTTTGTGCTGACAGTCATGTCAGCATACAGTAAACTGCACTGGCAAACTGCAGAGGTTAAAAATTATCTGGCAAAGGCAAAAAAGTTAATTTAACTACAGCTGAATTCACCATGTGGCTGCAAAAATCCCCAGCAAAACAAAAGAGGTTGGACTGCTTTGGTTATGGTAGCAATGCCACCTTATGCTTGAGTGAAGCTGTAATGTACCTAGAGAAGAAGACAGGCAGTATGACTCGCTTTCCATTTCTCTCTCTCTAGGATGGACTGTTAGGAAAAAATCAATGTAGTGAGACTAGACTAAATGTCATTTATATTAAAAATTAAGGGAAATTACTAGTTAGGTATACTAGAAGTCTGTCTAGTGCAGTCCTAACTGTATTAAAATATTTAACACAACTAATCAACACTTCTTAAAGGATCAAAAGCAAATGAAATAGTTATCTGCATAAACAGCAGAGTAACTTTTTTTTTCATGAAATATAAGCTCCCCCTCATGGTCAGATCATAACATGCATCGCCCATCCATAAAAACAAAATCTGCAAATCCTGAGGGTAAAAGGCAGGATTCACTTACTTTTATCAGCTTCAAATAGCATTTACAATATAATTACAACAATGAAAAATGAAAACAAAGAATTCGTTACCTTTTCCAAAGTCACTTAACACTTCAAATGTTCTGTAGTATAGCAAAGTACAAGAAATCAAGAGTTTTTTAAAAAAAAATCACTGTAAGTGTATACATCACTTTTAGCTCAGGATAAAGACTCAGACCAAGAATGATTAAAATACTCCTCAAATTTCTGCCATAACAGTTTAGCACTATTCCTCATAGACAATTACATGATGCCAATGTCTTTTAATGGATTGTTGGGATGTATGTAGCAAATCACAACAGAGGATCTATATTAGCTCTGCTTTTCCTGAACTTTTGTCTCCGGCAACTTATATTTACATTGGTATTAGCAGAAATGCACTTACCATTATAATGCTGTACCACATTCAGATGTCACTGCTATCATATAAATCTCCTTATAATTTATTGTAAGAGCCCATTTAGTTCCATAAGTTATTTTAACTTTGTGTATTTGCTATTGCTTGTGTTATAAGTATTTCTTCTCCAACACTGATATAGAACACAACACATGAAGTTAAAATTCACCTTAGTGCATAGAAGAAACTGAATACAATCTTCAAGTAGCAAAACAGTAATTCTGTAATAAACTAAACCTAGGCCTTGCAAAAAATCAAGCCAGTTACAGAATTATTAATACCCTGCAGGTGATACTGTATATTGTTTTCTGTCTGCCAGGTTCAGTTTTAAAATAGCAGTTTTCTAGGGACACAAGTTATACTGCAGGCAAGCAGTTCTAGAAGCCAGAATAAACTGTTGACAATTAATTTGTGCCAAACATGTATAACCTCAAAGCAGTATATATGAAGAGCTGATAGCAATTTTCACAAAGATCTTGACAACAGCAGTCTGGAAGAAAAGAGTTTTGGATAATTTCTCTTGCAGCTGTCTCTGTAAAATTTTGTATTCAGGATACCATCCACAGAGCAGGAATATTAAGCATAATTTTGACATACAGTATGTTTTGAATTAATATATGAAATGTATTACAGAAATTAAAACCCAGTGGCACTATTCTGCTAATACAACTCTTTACATCAGAAGTTATATTTATTGTATCAAGTACAGCCCAGAAAGCACTCCATGCTATCTTCCCCAAAATCTAACACCTTCATTAGGAGGTCTGACCCTTAGAGGACTGCCTGCTAATGTTTTGTAAAAACTGCATGCAAACTAAACTGTGTTGCGTTTAACTCTGTAGGTGTACTCTTACATTAAAGGAATTATACATGGGATATACTTGGGGGAGGGGGGAGAATCCTGAAGTCTCTCTTGTTTACTTCACTGGTTCTGAAGAGTTCAAATGGATTGTTTAATGTTATTTCATATTCCAAATTGCACTGCTCTGAAGGACATCTGTGTAATAAGAAATTATGTGCTTTATCAGTTTACTGATACTAAATTTTTTGCAATTTAATCTAATGAAGACATATGCAGAAACTATTTAGTGTATTCATTTTCTTCCTATTCATACTTGGCCTTTTCACTAATTTAATATGCAACTAAGATAACTTTTGAAACACACTTGTACAATATTCAGTGTTACACAATTACAGATCTAAAATCTTTTTTCTCACACAAGCATCAATACAAAAAGCTAAATTTGCTTTCATGAATTATATGTTGCCTGTTATGAAAAAAAAATAAGCACCTCCAAGAAGGCACAAAAAGATACTCTGAAATCAGCAGCAATTCAGAAGTTACAGTTCTGACAGTCACTAAGAAATACTAAGATAGCATTTCCAGAAGTCACAAGCATTAAACATTTTCAGTCATTTTACCATTTTCTTTTGGTGATGTTCAGCCCCTTACTCTATTTCAGAACTAAATCCAGATGAAACAAACATCACTGTGTAAGTCTAGTGACAGGCCTAGGGCTATGAAATGATCCATTGGGTTGGCAAAAGTAAGCACTGAAATAAGGAACATTTTTACTAAACATCAGTGTTAAGTGAAAATAACAATATACAGTTGTAGTTTTAACATAAGCAAAGAATGTTCACCAGTGAGTACCCGTAGTTATGCTTTACAAATTAAAAAAAGTTTTTCTTGTTCACTAAATCTGACTATTATGAGTTCGTCTACTAGGAAGGACTGTCAAACTGAAAAACAAAAGTCAAAATCTGATCTTAACCTTACTTGTCTAATTCTGACCAAAATCTGGTTCACTAGTCTAAAATGTGTAAAAATCACTCATAACAAACTCCTTTCTTTCCTGTAGTTAAAAGATATTGTCTAACAACTTCAATTACTTTGGAGTTCTTAGCTATAAACTTCTCAAAAATCAAAAGTTACAGTCACTAACAGACACCATTCATCTCCTTTCACAAGACATATTGAAAGGGAATACAGTTTATGAGTTATCTTACTGTTTATAAAACAATATACATACAATATTCTGTCACCTTTGAAAGAAATCTAGAGACAAACTCAAAGACCAAGATGAGGAAGAGTATCGTCCAAAGGACTGAAGAAATGCTTCGCAGATTCAGTCTTTGAAATAATTGTGGGATTATTTGACAGCTAAAGCCTCTAGAGAACTCTAAGAACTGTTCAATTTCTACCATACTGAATATTAGAAATATTTCTCTATTGAGTGCTGCTTAAAATAATAAAGCACTACCCAATAACAGCATAAGCAATTTGGTTAAGCTGAAAAGCTCACAGTCTTCTATTCAACACTTCTTTAAAATGCAAGTAGAAAATGTTCAGTGGTTTTTAAAAGACACTTCAGAAATTCAAGTAATGAATTGCTAAAGCACTGTATTAATGAAGAATTTTTCCATTTTGTCTGTACTGGACTGCAAAGAGGTAGCGTGACAGCAGCAGTCACTGCTACTCTGTAAAATGTCCTATATGGGTTATTGCACTATAATGTGACCTCACATTCCTCAGAGCACAAAAGATAATTCATCTATACTGAAAAACTCTTTAGAAGAGATTTTCCAAGGGATAGTTGGAATTGCTGGGATAGTTTTAAAGGACACCAATGAATTACAGACAGTACTGTTCCCTGATGATTTGTATTTAGCATCTGTAAACAACATAGATTAAGTATAGACTCACAGACAGACAAAAAAACTCCACTCTACCTTGCTTTGGTCGAGGTAGTGACTGCTCTTTCTCAGCTGGTATTTGTACTCCTTATAATTTATATATATTCCTACTGACTTGAACTGTATCTTTGGATGCATTTTATCTGACTGGGAAAGGCAGCGGCCTTAGCTCCACTGTTAAGATAGAACTGAGAGTTTTGTTCCTGAAGTGAGTATGTGGGTGCACCTGCGTAGTACCATGTACTTGACACATCTTTCAGTAACTTCCCAATTGCTAAAGCAAGGCAATTAGCATTGAACAAACCACAAACTGGTTCCACAACTGCTCAAAAAAAAAAATTCAGGCTAAAGCAGATGGAATCCAACTCTATTACGCTGTCAGATGAGTCATGTCCTTCTTCTGAACCCCCCTTATCTTCCAGGGGTGCAGAGGAAGTCCAGACTTTACTTTTCACATATATGGAAAAGTATATATAAAGTACATATATCTATATATACACATTTATATGTGTGTGTCTCTATATGCACTTATACATGTGAGAGTTATAAGTTACAGTTAATTCACAGATACCTAAGAGTAATATGTGTAACATACAGGAAACACAAGACTTGTGACTCCCCAGACTATAGAAGAGGAAAGAATGTCACTGACTGTCACTGCTCCACTCAGCACGAACACGAAGGAGAGAACTATGTAACTTTGCAAGTCAGGTAAGACGCATCAAAGATACAGTTCTTGAAGTCAGTAAGTACAGATACACAAATTGAAAGGGACGTAAATACCATCTGAGAATCATCAGACAGTACTTAGACCAAAACATGGTAAAATGGAGTCTTTATATTCATGTACAAACCTGCACTACATTTTTTATATATACTAAATAAATAAATAAATAAAAATCAGAGAGCAATACTATCTGTAATTCATTAGTAACCTTTTGAATTATGCCGGGAGATCTGTTACATAGCCTTTGCAGTTGTTAAAGGTAAATAATGTTTAAACGTAAATTAGCACCAACTTCTCTGTGTGTTCCATTCTCATCTAGGTTGTCAAAATGTCTTTAAAGCACTTAAACCAGATCGATCAGTTGTACCTGCTATTTCTTTAAGTATAGCTGTATGATCATTTTCCGTCAACTTCACAAATCCAACTTCATTTCTGAAGTGATCAATTCCTTGAAAAGACAAATCCACAGTTTTTCCCTTCAGGAGTTCTTCTACAAAATCCTTGCTGTCTGAAAGAGCACCAACTGCTCTGTGAAGAGGAAAGAAAATATCTATGTGGAAGTCCGATATGTTAATATTGTTTACATTGCTATTAATCATCATATCCAGAAAGCTCACAAAGTTGTATTAGTATCAATTTATTATCTACTCAGGTAGTTTTGGACTACTTCCTATCAATGCAGTCAGTATTATTATTACCATTTTATAAAGGTAAACTGATTCATACACTGTGGTGTGAAACCACAGATATAAGGCAGACCTAACAGCAGATGTAATTTCTCCAAAGAGTTTATCTCAGTCTGCAAGGTGACTAAATATTAAGATGATAGTGTCTCTATTACTCAGTGCATCCTGTTTAAATAAGATGTTTACTCAGAAGCATTTGGTTTTCTGTTCTTAAATTAATTCACTTTTTTCATCTCTTGATAGCTCAACTGAACAATCTTAAGATTCTGCTTCATTCAAAGTTACTACAGAGTGTTACTTAGTATTATAAACAGAGGTTAGTGACATTACGTAGAATAAGATTATACTGAAATTACTACTAAGCCCATTGAGAACTGCTATTAAAAGAAGTACTATCAATACTGAGTTTCTTTAACAGGTAAGTATCAGGAACACATAATCTACATGTAACTTTAAGACAGGAGCAACCTGGTAACCTTTAAATAATCATTTTAATTAGACACACTAAGTGTATGTATGGTTATATGAAATCTTTGTTTTGACCTGCACATGAAGTGATTCGTGTGCTCAAAAAAATCCCCAACTATATAAACATTCTTAGTGTCTTCTAAAAGATCTCTCGCATGCTCACAGTTTTTAACTCTAGTCCACAAAACTGAATTTAATCTTTTTACTAAACCGATGTTGATTTTATGAACAGTAGATGGCAGTAACAGGTTAAGAACGCTGAAGAAAGTATTTTCATTTTTCCTGTCCTAGCTGGATGAAAGCCATCACCATGATTTCTAAAGTAGGCTAAATTATATTCTTTAAGCCTGTACAATTACAAACAACTCTACACACGTTTCCATTGTGTTTAATAAGATGGACTCTTGATGAGAGCTATGTATATAACTGAAACCAGGTTAAGAAAGACTTTAAGGTTGATTACATGAAAAAATATTCCTGACTGATACAGTCCTTCTGTGGTTTGGTTTTTGTTTTGGTTTTTATAGGGCTTTAATCTACAGCCTAAAGTACCCTAGCTCCTATAGGTTTAAACAACACTGCCACTAATTGTTCCTCAGCAGATTTATTTTTCTTTGAGCAGTCTCTGACACTTACCTACCCTTTTATCACCATTAGACAAGCCTGCTCCTGTCTTAACCTATGTGTTATACTTCAAGACCTTTCAACAATATCACTTAATTCTGATTATACCTGTCAGATTACTTCACAGGAAATCATGTGAAGATTTATTTACCAACATGAACTGGAAAATTGTTCCAAAGCAAGTGCAGATGTTTCAAATGCACTGCATCAAAAGATTGCAGTGGGCTTTCAAGAAGTGAATCATGCACATACCTAAAGTCCATCTCTGGATTTTTTGCATCTGAGAACTGGTACACAGAGAGTCATGGAAAGCTCTGTTGCCCAGCTGAATAAAGATTTGCATTTCCATACTGTAGTGTGTGCTGCAGAACTCACTGACAAGCTCAACTCTACCTTGTGAGGCCTACGAATGGTCAATTAAATTATTTTATATATAATCTTGTAAACACTGAAATATTTAGAAAAACAGTTGTCATCTCACTTTAGCATCTTCTGTATTTTTATATTGTATCATTTTATAATGTCTATTGCTTTATAGGAATAATGCACAAGTACAAACATTTCCACTGAAGACAACATCAAAAAACATAGCAGTGGTATTTTCTTCTTATTCCATACCAAACACTGTTTATGATGCTGCATATTTGTTACACTCAGTGCAACTAGCCCACAGGGATAACAAAAAAAGTTTGCAAGCATTTTGCTCCAAACTGGAGAAAGGAAGTTAAAAAAAAAAAAAAGAATTAGAAAGAATTAAGAACCATATTCTAAGTGAATACAAACTCGGATTGTAGAAGCTGTGCCTGTGTATATTTTCTATATTGTTGTAAAGGAAGTATTATAGAGCATAAAGCTGATGTAGTACCCTTGTAGAAATTTCTGAACTGTTAATTTTGATTACTTGTTAGAAAAAGTCACCTTGCAAAAAAAGCCAAACTGAAACCTTAGAGCTCTCCTATTTATAATGAAAAGGTTAGATTCACAGTCTAACAGATAACAAGCAAGAACTTGACACTCTAGTCTGGTAATGAAGGCATTTACTGGGAAGGCAGGTATGCTGGTTCCTAGTACCTGATCCTGTGACTACACCTACAGTTCACATGGCCTAGAGCTCCTTTGCTGGAAGGGAGTACTGTCATGATGCCTGCTTGCTTGCTGGTTTTAAAATCTCACAGTCATTTATACAGAAAGAGATGAAAGTGCAATCACGAAGGCTAGACTACAGCCAACCAGTCAGGAAACTCACATGTGAAGTGCAGGTCTGGATTCCCTTAGAAAAAGCAGCTTAGAATACAGATCTTCCATTTTCAGGGTGAAAGCTGTATGTACCAAAATACCATACAAAGGGCTTTGTGCTGAATTGAATGTTGTGTTTAGCACATTCTTATCACGCGTTTTGCCTTCAAATCGCGTTCAACACATTTCATTTCTGTACAGACAGAGGCACTATTGTGCAAACACTGTAGAAAACAGTGTAGATATCTAAGTGACTTAATGCATCCAACCTAAGGTTATGAGAATTCTCAGATGCCCAGTTGACTAACTGCACTTTGTTTGAGGGATTAATCTCATTCTACATTACACGCAGGTTCTGTTGCCAGCCTGGATCAAGATTTCTTTCCATTAACGTGGTATTAACAACTGGTCAGGTAAAGAAAGGAAAATTCAATTTTTTACCCTTGAAGTTCTCCCAAAAGATTAAACAGAAAACATCAGTTATTAATACATACGTAAAACAAATTCCATATAATAGAAGATGCAATCTAGAATACCTGAGGATAGCTGAGCTAGACACCCGTACGAGGCATCTGGCCAGGGAAGGGGTGAGTCACTGGGGAAGCTGCTGACTAGAGGACAGCTCCTGGTTGCCTGGACTGTGGAGTTCTGCTACAAGAGGCAGAGAAGAGCTCCATAAGTATGTACTTGGGTGGCAGCTGGACAGCGAGAGATGAGAAGGAGCCCAAGGAGTAGCATAAAATACTGAATTGAAGAATGTTTGTTTTGATATAGAGTTTAGGACTAAAAATTATTCATGAGGAGGCACACTTTTCCTTTGAGCTATCCTCTCACATACCCTTTTTAAAAAAAGTTAATACTTAAAACCTTTTAAAAAAAATCTTGTGTTTGTCCTCATGGATTTTCAAGTGCTACCACAGTTTGCTTATCAACCAGGGCAGAATGAAGCTGGTGTGCCTACTCCAGGAGACAAAAGGCACATAGAGAGGAGAGGGAATCCAACAGATCTAATATCCTTTGCTTATCTTTCTGTTCTCTGTTCCTGGCTATCCGTTTCTCTCCCTTTAGGTCACACTGTTGGAGACAAAGATGCTGACAGACTCACATCCTCACACGAGAGGTGGGAGCATATAGGCCTCAAGAATATAGCATTCAAGGAAACAAGTGTGGAAAACAAGCCAGGCAATTGATTTAGATATATTGCTATCTCATTATTTTTAGATGTGTTAAATGTTTTTAGCCAACATACTTCTACATACTAGAAGCATGCCCTTGACTACCAAATGGTTCCTACGTTCTATCTTGGATTCTCACTTTCTTAAGAGCAATCTGCACTTTAACAGCCAAACCTTCTATGGGAAAAAAAATTATTCACCACACACTAATTAGACACATTATTTTGTACTTGTATTACCATAACTAAAGCAATGTTTCACTACGCTTACTCATTATTTGATCTAGATAATTCAATACATGGATCACATGCCTGCTAACACTGCAGAGAAAAAAAAGTAAGAGATATACAGATATGACAGAGGGCACCTTAAAGAACTTGTCTAGGGAAGATGAAACCATGATGCTTCTCTTTCACAGAATTCTAAGAATCTGATGAATTTTAATTCATTGATTGAATCACCGTCCCTGGCGGTATTTAAAAGCCAGCCATATACAGTGCTCAAGAATATGTTGTAGTAGTGGCCCTGGTAGTGTCAGATAATAGTTAGACTTGATGATCTTAAAAGGTCTTTTCCAATCACAGTGATTCTGTAAACTGCATTTTCATAAGCAAGTGTTGCATCTAGCACTTAGATATGTGACATCACAGTATAATATGCATTTCCACAATTTTTCTACCTTTTACATGATCAAAAAAGTCAGCTATATCACTGGAGCAATATAAAATTTTTATTATTGAGAAGGCCTAATAGCCACCTCTCTTTTAGTGTACTAATTTTGAGAATAATAAATTCATTTAGGAACATAAAAAAACCCCCAACAACCTATAACTGCATAAGGCATTAGCTTGGAGGTAAGGCTTTTTTCATTAGTCTTTCAGTCACAATTACTAATTTGACTTATAACATTTGCTAAGCTATGAAATTCTGAAAATTCCCCTGTTAATCCATTCAGTGCCCTCTATATCAAAACATTACTTGAACATAATTACTTTAGCAAACATGAGATTTGTGCACACAGTAAGAAAAATGCAAGGGAAAAAAGCGTACTTTGTTCAGGCCTCATGATGTATCATAAGTTATGAAAATGGCTAGTATTAAGATTAGTATCTAAAGAGCAAATGAACTAAATGTTCAGGAACTCTAGTAATTTAGGCCTGTATATTGCAAAAAATAAGCATCAGTTATTCCTTCTAGTCTTTTTATGAACTATTCCAGTAAAAATACTTGTATATACTTAACACCAAACACCTACATGCTAATTTCTTCTTCATTGGATAAGTGCATCACTAACATGGTGACATGCAATGAGCCAGAACGAACCATTGCTTTGGAAAGCCTTTGATCCTTTCGTATTATTGCATCTTGGACGGCCTGAATACGGTCAGTAATCTGGGAAGAAAGACAGACACAGAAACAACAGTTAGCCATTACAATTACTGTATCCCATCATGCAAGTGAACAAGAAAGCACACAAACTGAAATCAAACATTTCTGTAAAAATCATTCTAGCAGAAGCAAGTTTTATCCTCTGACAAAGCCATGCCAATTGACCCAAGTAAACCCAACGTGGGTACGGATGGAGTGATTAATAAATCACTGGACACTCCCCATCGCATCTTAATAGGAGTTTGCTTCCATAAGTATGACAAATTCCTGGAGCAGATTAAGATCATCCAGTTTTACACTGCCAGTAATCCAAATAAAAGGCTGCCTGCTCTGCTAAACTTGGATGTTTCTATGTGCAGACCAGTATTTGGAAAAAGATCTCTGCAGGATCAGGCACATACAAAACTGGGATAGTCAGTAAGCAATTTGTAGACATACTTGATTTACAATTCTGATTACACTGTCCAATAAACAGATATAATTTATATACTCGCTTCAAATATATTTTAATGAATTTTCACACAACATGTATACAGTTTTTATTCATTATTTTTCTCTTCAATTATTTGAATTACATTTTCTTCATTGAATTTGAATAGTTATATGTTTTATACATTGTATCCAAAACTGTGGTTGCCATTAGGATAGCTGTATCGTAGTGATTTATTAAAAAATAAATAAATTATGGTAGTGAAAATTAAATCAAATCCAGTAACCTTGACCATCTGACAAAATGAGTTCTTTCTTAAAGCATGGTAAGCAAAGACATTACAGACAAATCAGCAGAGATGTATAAAGTTGAAAAGCAGTTTGTAGAAAACTTCATTCTGATTTTTATTTTTTTTTAAACTCAGTAGTGAATGCTTCACAAATATACTGTACATACTGACTTTTAGAATATAAAACACAAGTAGCTCTGAGGTTAAAAAAAACCCAAAAACCCAAAACATTTTGGTAGCTCTGTTAATCATAAGGAATACATAAATTTCCTGAAAAAGCACAATCTAGTGGGAGTGGTCAGTATTTTTCTAACAGAATTTCTTAAGATGAGTTTTGCCATGCAGGAGTTTTACTTACTGTGCCATAGATATCTAGTAGTGCCATACAAATAAAACCAAATTATAACTGAAAGGAACCAACTCTAGGGAGGGTGGGGAGGATGAAAAAAGGTAAAAGTCACTTGCCAGAAAAACATGGTATAGCATCTACAAAACCACAACGGCCTTAGGTAGTGTAAGACATACGAAGAAAATTGCACCAACATTTTGATCATAAATTATTTTTTAATGAGACCGTCTTCCTACATATGTCAGAACTGATCTTATCCTGGATAAATAACACTTTTACTGTCTCAAATGTAGGAGAAATTTAAGCTACGCTTAAGCAAAAAGATAGTAAATGTAATCCCTGATGATTACAATATATTAATTGCATAATTATTTAAGTTTCTAAATGGAAGCAAATGCAGTTATCCCCATAAAGAAAACAAACAAACAATAAACCTCACAAATCAAAGTACCTATCATATGAATTACAATTTCATTCCATTTTCAACTCTTTCTTCTAAATTTAATTTGCACCCTAGAGCTGCCAAAAAACCACCAAAAGTAAGCTAAGTGTACAAACCCTTCAGAATACAGAAGACAGGTGTGGAACTGTGTTATCATTGTGGTAAGACCATCCTAGCTCTGAAGAATATCAACATTATTTAGCATTCAGCCTAGAAGTCAATACCCCACTGCCCCTTACCCATATTGTTTCCTTTAGTCGCACTTACAAGTCCCTTCCTGCACATGTCCTGTATCACCTCCAGCTCCCTTGTATAGTTCTGGCTTTGGCAAGAAGCAACACAGGCTGATTTATAGCTGATTTACAGCTGTAAGGGGTTGACTGGTTAACAAACAGGCAGGTATTTTAAAAAGTACTCCAAAATAAGCCCTCAAATACCAATTTCAAGGTCCACTCTCCCATTACTTGGAATATGTTGTTCTGAAGAGTAATAAAATAATATAGTTTTGATTATTAGGATACTTCTACTAAGTGGCTATAAAGACTGCAAATTTTTAATATTTAGCAGATGAACTGTAACTATAATCAAGACTAGAGGGCCCTGAAAGACTAACCTACCAAGATATAACACATCAAATGAAACATAACTTTAAAAAAAATTATTACCAGAAAAGGAAACAATTATAATAATCCATTTTACTATTTTTGCACAAGTAATAATGCTAAGTTAAACATAAATACTAAATTAATCGAACACCACTGAAGATTGAAAATCTAAGGAAAGTGAAAACAAGGAAACTGTTTAATTTCCAAGAGGAACAGTAATTAAATATTCCAGAAATATCCATTATTATAAAATGGTTCTCTGTCTAAAGCTTAAAATTCTACATAAAATATGAAGAAAGAGTGCTAATGCCTAAAACACTTCACTGGAGTAAAATCAGATCCTGAAAAAAACCCCACAAAACCACACACCAAAAAAAAGGTCTCCCATTAGCAGCTGAAATACTACCAGTTATTACCAGATTCCCTCTGGCTATCAAGAAACCAGGTGTCTTAAGTCTAAATTTTGGCTAATGTTGCCTATACAAATTCCAACGTGTATTTTCTACTTTCAGAACAACTCTACATCTAAGGCAAGTATAAACAAAACTTTCTAGCAAAGTCCTGGAATACCCAAATGCTCTGAGATTTAATATAGTTGTTCCTTTACCTCTGTAAATGATAAATACATGGCATGTAAAAACAAAAAGAATGCATAGCTAAAACTTTTTCCTCTTGACCAGCCATCCAACATAAAAAACAGTCATGAGCAGGAATTCTCAATTATCAGATTAGATAACCCCTACATTATTCTCACACTTGTTAAATAATGGAACAGACAGGAAGGAAAGATATTTCAGGGTAACATGGCACAAAAGATCTTCCACTATATTCATCTTTGATGATCCTGGATCTTATAAAACCACCCTCTATAATCTCTTGAAGAAACAAAGACTACATTGTAATTTTCAAACTTACTTTGGTTTATTTTCATTTCAAGTTCTCTTAATCTTTGACTTTCTCGGAGAACAGATAGTACAGATGTAGGATGAGTTAAAATTGGCCTGAGGTAGCTCCTGGTATTAAAAACTAAACCTAAATTTGGAAACGGTGGTAAACTATTAAGTTTAACTTTTTAAACATAATGTAAGTACTTTCCTTATCTGCTGACAGAAAAGGTGTCAAAAACGCACCATAGATGTCCCAGAGCATGTAAGAAATCATTCTTATTCACTGTATAAATGAAAGAACATGCACTAACTACAAGAAAATATTTTCTTAAAGAGCTCTCTGCACTTCTTGAATCCATGTGAACAATATCTCACTAAAACAATGGGTTGTTTGAATTTTAAATAAGAAGATCCATTTTACTGGAAAATGTTGAACTACAAACTGCCTAGTTAAAATTGCAACAGGTCCAAATTTAAATTCCTATCTATAAGGATAGCTGAAAATATTGCTAGGGATTTTCTTATTAAATTAAATAGGAATGTCTCTCTTCCTTATTCTAAGTGAATGACAAAATAAGCAATACCAGAACAGTACAGAGGGGAAATTTACTCCAGCTTCACTAAAAATAACTCAAAATCTTTAAGACTGACAAACTGAGTAAGAAGATAGAATGTTTTTCCTCTAGTCTTTTCCAGACAAGCAATTTTAATCAAAAAAAAAATTGTTACATAAAGTTACTCTTTGAATAGGCTGCTAATGTTCCTTTAACAATACCTGAAAAAAAATATTTGCTCAAGAGCAAATGCTGTTCTTCTTATAAACAGAATTACTTCAACAGCTCTGTGTGTTTATACCAAATTAATATATTAAAGAATATCACCTCTGGATTAGTAATTGGAAGAGAAATGAAGTAATTTGGCTGAAATTGTTTTTTCTTTTTCTTCTTTCTCTCACTGCCTTCTTCAATTTCTCTTCCAGTAGTCCTCTTTCTTTTCTTTTTTATATTTATTTCAGAGGTTGCATGCACTGGAGGGGAAAAAACAAAACAAAACAAACAACTTTCAGCACACAGACAAATCAAACTAAAGATACACTTAATATCATGCCAATGGGAGCTGGACTTCAATGAACTGACTGGAGTATGTCTTCCCAGTCATCTGATCTGCCCACACTCTGAACTGTCTGATTGGGATCCTACTCCAACCTGAATTAATGTAGTCATACAAGTAGAGTACTGTACTTGAACTAACAGCCTACACCTCTAACAGGGCTTATGAGATGCTAACACAGACACACAGCTTCCAGACTACTGTGTTTCATTTAGCCAACTCACGCTTCAGTGCAATAAGCCTCCAAATTGCCTACACTTGAACACGGATGTAACTTCAGAGCAAATAGGCCAAAGTTAAGTTTCAGAAATCCCATGCATGCTGCATTTTGAAATATAAACCACATAGAATTATAAAACATATAATACATAGGCTAAATAAAAGAAGAGTTTATATTAGACTAGGACTGGCAACCTATAGTTCAAGGACCAAACCCAGCCCAGAAAAAAAATTTAATCCAAGCCAGACCTACTCTCCACCTCCTCTTTCCCCAAAGACAGCTTCCAACATAGTGAGAGAAAAGTGAGCATCTTCAATTCTTCCTCTGCACCATAAATAATTTTTCTCACTGCTTATGTCCTCAAGCCTTTGTCAACCCTCTCCCACCACATGGCCTGATACATACCCATAATCTGACCAGGCAGCAGACACCCACTGTCCAATTTGAGGTATACCTCTAGACTTATGGTGGGACTATATATATTGGAAGACAGCTCATAAAAGCCATCACTTGACAAGTTCATACAGAGTAACATGAAGTGACATACAAGATGATGTTATTCTGTAATTCATTGCTGCAATGGATCACAAAATGGTAGACTTTTAATACGCTCAAGTATTTGCAGGACTGTGTACTAATAAGAGAGGCTGGATCCTGTTCACAGGGAGACTCTGTTCCATGTGCACAGCCCACCTGGACATGTCAACAGGAAGAACCTAGAACTGACTGCATGATGTCTCTGTACTTCCACGCTACTTCTGTTTAATATACTTACTAACAAATTCATCTTCAATATCTGTGTCGACAAACGGCATTTCTGCCATCAGAGATTCTACCGAATCAGCAAGACATGGCTCTTTTCTTTGTTGTGTCCTTTTCTTTCGCTGTATGTTTTCCAGCCCATCTGCAATACATTTAAAATAGCACACCGGGTCATAGTTGTTTATATAAACAACTAAGAGACAGTATACACAAGCAATATATCAAGTGTACATTTCTCTAATTATCAGCAAATTAATATATTGACATATAACCACCTTAAGGATGCTGCTCCTCTTCCTTGTCAACATATCAGCAAAAACACTTCAAATGTTTTACATGGAACAGCAAAAAAAGGGTGATCAGCCTTCGGTATTTAATAACTTACAGGCTTGTTCACTTCTAAGTAAATGCAACTGCATGCAAAGAAAAAAAAAGGGATACTTATAACTGAGCATGAAAAAAATAAAGCTTCAGACATCATGTAAAGTTCACTTTCACTAACAGTAAAGTCACATGAAATTCAACGCAGCCGAACACTGGCAAATGAATACCAACGTAAACACGCTGAAAATGAGGCATAAAGTATCAGGAAGGGAATCCTACCATTCCACATATAACAAAGAGTTCTCAGCTGACTGTAACATTCAGGAATGAGATGATGGTTCTATTCCTGTACCTTTCACCCATTATTAGCACGTTACGGACAACGATGATCTGAACTTCTCATTCTAAAAATTGACTATTAGTATTTAAGCTAAAGAAGGAATAATATAAATTAAAACTCATCTTGCACATACAAAAATATACATGAATTTCTATCTCAGAGTAATATCACAGTGATAGAACAATCTCCACTAAGAAGTTTTTAAAATACATTTTTTAAAAATGTCTTTTTCCCTAAGAGTACTAAGTAAACATAAGTCATTCCTTCATGTCTGCCTCATGTTTCTGCATCAGTAAACTCTAATATTGGTGATTTAAGTTATACCTTCAAAAATGAGTAAAAGTAAAATCTCTAGCAGCAAAAAACATACACGTAACCAGGCAGCCAGTGACACTCTTTCAGGACAACTCCACAATGGGATTACGGTAGTGAAGAAGCCTTATGTCAGAACTGCAGTTTATCCCAGGACAGCTCATTACTACAGACACACTTTCAAGGATCCTTTTGTGAACAGTGCAGATAGTTCAACTCAGGCCCAAGGGGAAACTCTGGCAGAAAAAGGACATACTATGTTCTTGTGGCATGCAAAGCTACAGTACCTGTATAAAATCAATATTACAGACCCAGTCTGGGTTATTATCACCCTATGGAATGTTTCTTCCATATATCACTTTATGGAAGGGAAGATAAGTAAAAGAACAACCGGATTAAATGCTAATTCACTCCAGTCTAAAGTAGGGAGCTATAAATCACCCTGTGGTTGTGGTCTGACACCTAACTTTATCCAAGAGGCTATTAAAAAGAAACAAAGTATTTATTGCTTGTTCCCTGTGTAGACACTAAAAAGCTACACACACCAAACAGATGTTAAAGCAGTAATAAAATTATTACTTAACGTTTAGATTAAAATAAAATCTCATGCAAAACAGACCACTGCAGGTGATCCACAAACATACATAAAACAACAACCCTTGATTCAAAGAAATCTCAAAGTGAAGGACAAGACAGAAATCCATGAAACCCACAAACAAGTAGGTCAGTCTGGGGCAAAAACATTATCAGCTAGATTCAGAAATGTGGAATCATAACAAAGTCCTTTTGCTCCCAGCTGGTTAAGGTAGAATCAGCCACTGAACACGGATCCATATAAATCTGAGGGAGGTATATTGCAGATTACACATTTCTTTTGCTCTGCCTGCTCAAAAAGCAACATACTTGTGTCACTTTGAAAAATTCTGTCTGCTTACAGTAGCAGACAGGCATAGCAAAGCCACAGCTAGTTAATTAACAATGTCCATTCTCAAATGAATTAGCTGAACGGAACAGACACTGCTTCTAAATTTTACAGTTCGTGCCTGAAGAAAAATCTCCATTCCTCACTTCTTCTGAAATACTAATCAGCAACAAAATTCAAGAACTGTGTTCTAGTCACTAAAGCAATTTGAAAACAAGATTTTTCAAAATTCTTGACATATTGTTGATAATCAGAGACCAAGAGTAACAAAACCAGCTTCCATTGGAACTTCTTAAGCATCAAGCTGTTACAGGATTAATTCTTTTTTCCTTAAGCACATGCTTCATTATATTAGCCTGAATTTCATTTATGAACAGGTATATATGTTATTCCCATGTTTGCATTTAAGTGGCTACTGATCTTCAGCAGTATTTAAGCCATCTGTTCCAGCAGAAGAAAAAAATGTCATGACACACCTAGCTCATAAAGGAGCGAATACAAGAATAAGGAGCAATAAAACGTAACTGATTGCATTCTATTCCCAGACCTCTTCTCTCCATACTCTGATTAGTTTCAGATAGAATAATTTTCTGTTATTTCACACCTACACATCAGAGATAGCAGTGAGATTGAGTCTCCAGGCACGGTTCCCTGCTTAATACATTTGTGTTTAATATGCTTATGTTTATATGTTTAATAACAAATGAATCCTTTGGAGACAGTTTAACTGAAAGCTGCTGTAGAAATAGATGGTCTTAAGTCTCCAGGCACTTTGAACCTCCGTTGCTAGCACCGGTGTTTACAGAGAATTGAAAAAGCTTTAAAAAACAAACAAACAATGAAACAAAATTAAGGGGGGGAGGGGGAAATAGGTTTAGTATTCGGCCAGGTCAGCTAGGGACAAAACAGGGCAGGCAGGAAAAATAAAAGCTCAAGAGTTTTCAGCAACACCCCACAACTAGGCTGAAATAATTTTCCCCGACGATCTCCACGGCTCTCTGACAGACGGTGTCATCTGCCCCTCTGCAGGCGGCATCTGCGTACGTGTGCGCGGCACACGCCGTAGTTTTCACCGCCGGTCTGCCCAACGTGACCGTTTAACGTCTAACGGACATCAGCACGCTGGGCCCTCCCTCTCCCCTCGCAGCACGACCCACACGTTGCCTGCGGCAGCGGAGGGCGCCCCGTTCGCTCTGAGGCGCCTGCGAGGCCCCTGGCCTCTTCCCCCACTACGCCCTACCGCCCCCTCACCGTGCTCCGGGGTCGTGTTGGCTGCGCAAGGCAGATCCCCGCCGCCCTCCGCTCCCGCCGCCGGCCGCAGCGCCAGGAGGCGCGGGAGCGCGGGCAGAACCCGCCGGGCGAGGAGGGCGCGGGCCGCCGCCGGCCGCGCCGAGTAAAGTGTGGGGAGAAGCCGCCGCAGCAGCAGCAGCCGCTGCATGCCCCTTTAGGGCGAGCAGAGCCGCCCGCCGGGAAACCGCGGGGTAGAGAGGATCAGGAGCGCAAGCAATAGGGCCGCTGGGCCAGCGGAACTACAGCTCCCGGCGTGCTCTGCGTCGGGCGGCCCGCGAAGGGCATGGCGGGAGGGCGGGGGCCCACAGCTTGGCACGTCCGCAGGCAACGCCTTCCTTTACCTGGGG
>WTSP01009600.1:0-19260 GCA_025331215.1 Actenoides lindsayi | reverse complement strand
AGCGGGGGCGCAGGCGGCGCTGGGGGCGGGGGAGGATCACTTGCGCTCCCTCGCCGCCACGGGGGTGGTGCTGAGCTGCCTGGCCGCCGTGACATGGCTGGTGCTGAAGCTGAGGCAGGGCGTCCTCATGCTCGCCGTGACTAGCGCGGCCAGGACCACGTCGCTCGTCGCCTTGGAGAGGGTCCCGACGTCCTGGCGGCCCTACCTGGCCTACCTGCTGGGGCTGCTGGGCATCCTCCTGGCCGGCTACGCCGACCGGCTCTGGCCCCCGCGGCGGGCCGCCCCGCTGGCGGAGCTTCCCGCCGCCCCCCCGGCCGCAGACGAAGCCCCGGTGCTCAGGCGGCGGCGGCGGTCCAGCGCCCTGCTCTCCCCCGAGAGGTCGAGCGGCAGCAGCAAGACCGACCGGCGGACCTCGCTGCCCTGCATCCCCCGGGAGCAGGTAGGACCGGGGCTGGGCGGGACTGGTCCCGAACTTTGCGGGTGGGGGGGTCCCGGCGGCGGCGGAGGTGAGGGGGGAGCTGCGGCGTCCCGGCCGCTCCCCGGTGGAGGGGCCGAGCACGGTGGGGGCTTTCCCCGGCACCCCGCGGCGCGGGGAGCCCCGGGCGGCCGCCGTGGGACGGGGCTGGGAGCGTGGGGAAGCGGGACTCTCGGAACCCAGCCTGCCTTGCTCCCGGCTAAGGGCGACGCGGAGGGAGCTCGGAGTTTTCTGTTACAGCCAGCGCTGGCTCTTGCTTTTCTGGAGCCTGGCAGGAGGTTGAGGCGGATGGTGTCCGCTTGGCTCTCGGAGCTGCTGGGGACCTGCCCTCAGCACTGCCCTCGGGTTTCCTAGCATCACTTAGGAGCCTTGCATTTTCAAACCTGTAGGATCGCGGAGAGGTAGCTTAGCGCCATTAAATATGCTTTAAGCCTTAAAAGTGTGTGTGCCCGTGCCAAGCAGCTTGTCCTCGGTGGGAGAAGTCCCTTATCGGGGCGATAGCCTGTCCTCTGAGGCGGGCCCGAATAGCGCGGTGCTCATCTTTGCCCTTTGCCTCCCCAAGGCTGTTCCTGTGCGTGTAATCAATAGCTCCAGCTCTGCCGTGGTTGTGGGAACCGGTACGAGGCACACGCCATTTATCTCAACTTTGTTTTCTTTAAGAGGTCGTGATTTGAATGGATGAGTGAGAACTTAGTCGCTTACCAGCTATGCGCTCTTTCAAATGTACACCTCGAAAAAAGGGGAAAAAAGAAACAAGCAAACACCATTGTCTTTGCTGTACAGCTGTACAGAGTCCTGCCAGGGACAGGAGGTCGGCTTAGTTCTGCTCTTGAAGCGTTTTAGCAGTTTTTTTGAGGTTTAAGGTTGCCCCTATGCCCCCACAGAAGGATCGTTGGAGGGGTCGAGCCTAACAGTGTATACTGAAAGACAGCACAACACTCTGAGCAGTGGAAAAGGAAACCTGGTGGGAAAGAAGTGGCAAATAGTGTTGAGATTTGATTTTATTTTATTTTATTTCAATTGCCAGTGAAAATGTCTCTGTGCGCTGTGGTCAACTGCAGCGCGTTGCCCTGCACCAAAAGTTTTCTTTCAGGTTGCTTGCTGGATAAGCAGCTAAGTATTTTCCGAGTGATGGCATCTAACCCTACGGTATGGGTGGCTAGTTTGTTTCTGGAAACGGTTTGATTACATCCCTGTGCGGTTGGTTATGACATTTTCTAGAAGAGGGCCTGACAACCCGATATACTTGAGGCTTATTTTACAACAAATGTACGTGTTTATTTAACGTTTTTGTTTAGATAAAATAAATATTTACACACAGTGTGAAAAAGTAGAAAGCTGACCCAGTTCTGACTTTAACAGGAGCTGGGAGAGTGTAAGAATGATTTGTAAATACAATACCTAAAGTAACAAATTAAAGCTGTTTATACTTACTTGATGATGCTAGGTGTTTCTGGAGGTTTCTTACACTAATCATTTCTTAAGGTTAAACATATTTCCACTCTCACACTTCAAATAAAAGCAGCTTTTCAGTTAACATCTCTACGTGCAATCACTCGGAGATCAGGCTCACTAGTTTGTGATCATGTCCTTCTCTCTTCACGTGGAGGGAATTCAAGCTGTCTATATATCCACACTAGGATGTTAAACTGGTGATGGATAACAAGGTCTGTTTCTTCCTCCCCCTCAGTCCCATGGTGTGTTACTTGGGGACCGTGGTCAGCTTTGCCCCGAGTGATTCAAGCTTCCAAGCTACAGAGCTGGACTGGAGTTAGCTGGTGACTTTTCAGTTTACCCGCTGCAGGATTTTGGCCAATTTCTCTTTCTTTTGTTTTCACACACTATCAATCAATAGTGAGATCTGGTATTGCTTGCGTCACTGGCTGATTAGAAATGGATGACTACTTTTGAGTTTGGGGAGGCTTTTTGTGGTGTTGCCCCCCCCCCCCTTTTTTTTTTTCCCCAAAACACAAAGTGGTTGTGTGTGTGTGAACTTTCCTCCCTAAAAGCTGTCTTCTGAAATAAATGGTAGCAAGAGAGAAAAATGGAAAAGCTGAAACAAAGCTCTGTAAGGACCTTGAAGAAATGCTGGTAGAAGTGGGACTATGATATCAAAGGAAGTTTGTGTTTATAGCGAAAATCAGTTCCTCCTATACTTAAGGAAACCATAGGTAAATGTTTCTCTTTTGGACAGTTTTTAAATATAACATGTTAAAAATAGAGATGAGGGCTTTATAAACAAAACCAGGCCTTCCCTCACCCCCTGCTTCTAAAAAGCATGCCCTGGACATTTCTGATCCGAAAGATAGTTTGTTAATACATCTGGGAGCTGCCAATAATTTTCATCAGGAAATGGATCTATTTTATTGCTTTGAATGCGAATATGCTTTTATTCGGTGGGTAACATTAGGTGATGTTTTAGAGATGTTTCCCATTGCCACTCATGTTATCTTTCCTATTGCTGAGCACTTAATGAAGCTTTTGGTTTTCCAGTGTGATTCCCTCCCTGTCTGACAGTCTGTGATGGGAGATTCTACAGAAGTCAGAGCTCCTGAATTTTTTTAGTCACATCTCAATTGCTACCTGAATTCTTCCCTGTCAGAAAACAGAATTGATAAATCTATGTGGCTCTGTGGTATGAAGGACAGTACCAGGAATTGCAAACTAACATCAGAGATAAAGGTATTATCATACTTAAAATTAAAAGTATGCTTCTGTTTAAGCTGCTAGTAGGAGTAGCTGGAAATGCCTGTCACTAAATTACTACTTCTGTAGAAACATCTCATTTTAGTTGCTAATCAGTTCCTAAAAGAACTTAAATAGAAGAACTGTTTCATTGAACCCACCACCCAGAATCAAACCACGTTCTTTTGTTGCTAAAAGTGATCTTTACTAGTTTTTCATTTAGTTCTATTCTTTTTTTTGTGGTTCATTTTGGTGTTCGTTCTCTTTCTTTCTCAACTTAGGCAAACTCTTCGCATTAAAAGCTTCCAGTTTGGCGTGTGGGTAGATCTGGTCGAGAAACGTGTGCTTTGTAATAGCCTGCTCCTGAGTGTTGTCTTCCTGTGATTTCATCAATGCTGGCTGAGGATGCTCAGCTCCTGGAGGGCTTGCTCACCCAGATTTGAAAGAGGCTGCAGAGAGAAATTGTGAATGGATGGATAAGACGGTGAATGAATGAACAAATGCCCCTGGTTTTTTTTAATTTATTTTTTTTCCCCCTTCTTCCAGTAAATGTAGAGGTACTGCCAGGATGATGACTTTTGGTGTTTCTTCTTCACGTTTTTGCAAACACTTCAGTTTCTGTTAAAAGTGTGGAGAGGAGGTTGAGGGGGGAAGGGGGATTGAGAGAAATGCGTTCTATGTCTTGGTGTTTCCCATTAAAATACTCTCTGGCCCGTGCGTTCTGGAGCTTGTGCCTGTGATCTGTGTGTGTTAATCTTGACACACAGCTGTCCAGAGGGGGTGATTTTCCCTTGGTGGGTAAAATTCTCCCCAGGAGAGAGTAGCTGGACGATTTTAAATCATGCTGAAGAGTCCTGATTTTGCTTTTAAGCCTCTCTTGTTTGTTTGGGAGGAATGGGAAGTTTTCAGCTCACTTGGATTTATTACAAGTGTGTGTTAAATGATCTAGAGCAGCTGCTGCAAGTAGTTGCCTTTTCAGATTTCTTTTTTTCCTTAGTCGGAAGACTGTCACAGGTACAACATATATCAGGGTTTGAAGTGCTTTGTAGTTCCAAAACCAGTGGGGGACACAACCCTGTGTGAAAAGGCACTAGTGAGGTGCTGAGTCTTGCCCCCATCCCTACAAGAGGCAGCACCAGTTTCTTCTGCAGCTCTGATGTCTCCAGCTGCCAGGACAGCAGCTCCCTGTACAAACTCCTGTCCATGTACTCTGGCTCATAGGCCAGAGAGGTTTTCTACCCATTTTCCATCCTTCTTTCTCTTTGCCTTTGTCCTTTTGAGCAGTTGGAGAGGTAGAAAGCTTTCTGCCTTACTGAGGGATGTCTGAGGGTCTGCCGCTTATATTTAATCGTCTTGAGACTCGTTAGCTGTTTTGTGCTGCCATACCTTTCCCTACCTGTTTCTACTTTTAAGAAGTTATTTTTTCACGTCAGTGACTTTGGTGCCAGACTCCCCTGTCTTTCTCCAGCACTGGGGTTTGTGCTTGATTTGACAGGTTTTTTTTGTGGGGTTCTGGACAGTGACTGCCTGTTCCCAGTGTGTAGCCTGGGAAAGTTGTGAGCTGGGATGGTTGTTATTGCTGCCTGTCTGCGGAGTTGAGAAGACAATGCTGTAACAGTTCACATAGTCAAAGATATCTCTTCGGTGATAAGATCTAAGAAACTGAGGAGGAAAAGAAATGTATTTGTTGGTTTTTGGTTTTTTTTTCAAGGGAAAATTAAAGCTTTATCTGTTCTTTTCTTTGTTTGACAGTGAGAACTTTGTAAGTGCCAGGAATATGTTGCTTCTCCCCCCTTTCCTGGCTCTCTATCATTATGTCCTAAAAAAAGGACAGATGTACTCTTATCTTATAAACAATTATTAATACTGAGTATCCTGCCCGAAAATAGAACGGATCCGAGTGCAACAGAGAGAGATGTAAAATTTTGGACAGGAGAAGGCAGATTAAATCTAGATATTGAACTTAGGTATGCTAAAGTTGTGGTCTCCTATTAGGTGCGCAGTGTTATATAGTGTATATACTGTACAGTATACTGTTATATAGTGTATATACCTACTGCTGGTAAGCGTTTTTGAGCTTGTAATTACTCTGATAAGATTTGCTGGCATTACCATTTAGGTCACTGGAAACTGAGGAATACTGAGGAGTTATGTCATCTGGTGACTTGCTAAAACACAACCTTGTAAAATATTTAAGTAAGGCTCCAGGAAAAATCACCCAGGGATTCCAGACGTAATACTTTATTTTCTTTTGCATGGCTTCATTTACGCAAACCCGCTCTACTTCGAATTTTTTTCTTCTTTTTTTTTTTTTTTTTCCCCTTCAGCCTCACAAAAATGTAAAAAACTGCTGCAGAAACTCTCATGATGGGTTTAGAATCTATTTTTGTCAATTGGTTAAATCAAGAAATGTATATTACGGCATATTTGGTAAAAAAAGTAAAATACAGTAGTGACTTTCTGCTCTTTCTTCTTGAAGTGTGAAAATGCAAAGCCGGGGAACTGAAAGAAATCCTGTGTACGCTGGGTTGTCACGTTAATTAAATAAACAGCCAGAACAGTGACGCTGTGTATGAAATGTGTTTTGAGAAGCTTGTTGGGGGTTGGAGGGGAAAAACCAGTGACACATGATGTTTTGGATGTTAACTGCGACATTTGTATGAATTTGTCCCGATCTGCTGTTACTGTGCTTGCATTCCAACTCTTTTTTATTTTTTCTTTGCAAGAGGCTGAGGTGTAGCTGTATTCTGCAAATTGGAGGGATATTGCTTGGCCTTTTTTTTTTTTTTTTTTTTTAAAAAGTAACATATTTAAAAAATATCCCGCCCTGGAATTGGAAAGGTTGCTGAATTCTGCTGCCTGCAAACCGCAGGGCTTTAAACGGGGGTGAGCCGACTGCATCCTCCATGGTTTGAGAAGAAGAAGAACGCTGCTGCAAGAAAAGCTTTTGAGTCAGTTGCTGGGATTTACGTAGATGATCTAATGGCAGATGTACAGTTTATAGGATACTACTCGATAAGGAAATAAATATAAAGGTTCAGCTGACAAAGTAGAAATCAGGGTTGTGGTTTGGTTGGGGTTTTTTTGGGTTTTTTTTTTGTGCAGGTTTTTCTTCTCTGCTTGTTTTGAAAAAGTTTCTTGATGAATTACCAGGCCTTTTCCTCAAAGTTTCTTCTGTTAGTCAGCATGTCACTTCAGAAATAAACACCCCTCCTTGGCACTGTGTAGTTTTTCAGGTTTTGGATTGATTTTTGTTTGGTTTTTTTTTCCTCCATCTTGGCTTGCTGCAAGTACAGTGGCAGCACCAGGAGTTCTCTGTACCGGCCTGATGATTTGAGGAGTAGACAAAAAAACCAAACCCCAAACAAACCCAACAACAAAAAAAAGACCAACCCAAAACTTCAATGTGATATCTCTCAAAGTTTTAACGCCTGGGGGGAGTCTCAGTGTTTTTCTTTCCGAGCTGTTCGGGGCGATTCCATGAAGTCGCAGCGGGCAGGAGCTCCGGACCCCCTTCAGCAACCGTTCCCTTTCCTCCCCCAAGAGTCCGGGCCGCTTTCTCGCTTCTCCCCTCCGCGTGGGGGTGCGGGCGCGCTTGTTACGAGCCCGTTTATCGCTGTTATTATTCTTATCATCGTCATTAGTCGTCTGGGCGAGCGGAGCCCCAGGGCTCGGTGAGGGCTGTGGGTTGTGAGTGTCTGTGGGGGGGGGTGCGGCTCGCGGCGGGGCGGGCGCGTGGCGCTGGCGGGGCCGGGCCCCTAGAGGGCACGAGCGGCCCTGCTCCTGTGGCGGCGACAAGGCCGGCGGGGGCCGGCTGAGGAGAGCGCACCGGACACACACAAAAAAAATCTGTCCGTGGTCCTTAACCCAGCCTTTGTACTTGACGGCGGTGGTTGTTATTGTTATCCCTAAGGGGTTTTATAACCTCGTCCCGTCGCGGTTGCGTCCGTGCCCCCCTCGCAAGCCCTTAGGCGTGGTGGGGTGACCGTGCTGGGAGCCTCCGGCTGCCCGCCCTGAGGGTGTTACAGCATCAACTGAGGTGCTACATCCAAGCAGTGTTCTTCCCCCCCCCCCCCCTCCACTTCTCTAAGGAGTAATCTAGAGATGCTCACCCAAGCTTTCTGTTGCCTGCTGGTGTTCCGCTGGCATTCCGTCTTGAGTTTTTTATTCTTACTGTAGCCTGGTAGACCTCACCAGCTAATGGATAGAAGTTGGGTTTCCTTGCAGAGTGGACTGCGCTTCATTTCCACCCCATACCCGCAGCCTCCCGCTGCCAACAGGGCTGGTTTTGTATGGGTGATGCTGAAATCCTTCCCCTGACGCTCGCTTGGTGAGTGTCAAAGGAGTGTTGGGTTCTGGTAGGGTCCTCAGGTGCGTTTCGCTGCAGTTTTACGGGTGATTCTAACCACAGGTTACTCCTCACAAGGTCTGAGCGCTGCGTTCTGTCTTAAGGAACGGAAGTGTGTTTGGGTGCATTTGTAATTGCAGGATAATTAGTAAGATATTTGCATGTGGCTGGAGTTTTTGGTTCGAGTGTCAGTGGGATTATTACAGAAACACTTGTGCTGAGACATAACTCTGCATCTTAGTCTTGTGAGACAATGAATACCTGTAACTTCTCCTGGAGGTCATTCAGTGATACTTAAAAATGTATATTGTACAAGTCAAGGTTTGTTAAAAAGGCTATTTTTCTTATGGTCTTCTTGTAGCGATTACTGATAATCTCCTCCCTGCCTCCACTGACCTCAGTGGGAATTGAGCATCATAGAATTGTCAGGGTTGGAAGGGACCTTAAAGCTCATCCAGTTCCAACCCCCCTGCCATGGGCAGGGACACTTCCCACTTGAGCAGGTTGCTCAGAGCCCCATCCAGCCTGGTCTTGAAACCTTCCAAGGATGGGGCTTCCACCACCTCTCTGGGCAACCTGTTGCAGTGTCAGTGGCAGAATCCTTCCAGGGTGACAGGCTGATCCTTTCAGCTCAGTCACTGGTGCGGGAGGAGATTCCCATCCTGTACACAAATCTGCTGAGAGCTTTGCTGTTTTTGTTGGGGTTTTTTTGTTTGTTTTAGTGGTTATGTTTTATTTGTTATTGTGTTGGGGTTTTTTTAACAGCTAACCATTCTCTTTGCTATTTTAAAGAAAATTAATTAAAAGCTAATGTCGGTAGGGCTGCTCAAAATGCGACCTGAGACCTTGTAGCATGTTGTAGATGTGTGCACACACACATACGAATACCTTCATATATACATGTCTCTCTGTGTGTATGCAGATACTCACATTAGTACTGTGTAGCCTAGAGGAATGGAATTCTCCGTTTGATTCTGACACTGCAGTCTGCAGCCAGAGTTACATGTCGCTGTTCTTTCTGGATATTTAATGTTTTCTGATGTTTCCACAGGCAGGAATGTTTCTTAATATGCCAAATGCTGTAGCCATTGCTTGACCTTTGATTTGTTGCAGTTTTCATCTTCCCTTTTCTCTCTTGCCTTGCAAGTGTGTGCCAGGTTTTGCAAAAAAACCCTAAATGTCTCATTTTATTTGTAAATACTTGAGAAGTGTTTTTGATCAACAAATAAATACTCGTGTCTTACAAATGCATACATTCCAATATTCAAGCTGGAACTTAGTGCTGTTGTAGAGGTGCAGAGCCATGTAGATGTTTTACATGATTATCTCTGGTGCCTAGACTGACTTGCTGTTAGCTTTAGGCATGATGTGGAGCTCGTGGCTGGCTGGGCAGGAGGAGCTGATAAGGTCTCTGTGAAGCCTGAGCTGGTGTCGTTCTCATGGGCATAAATGGGGGTTTGTTCATTGTGGAGCTCTGACTGGTAAGAAGTGTGATAAGACCAGTTGAAATAAATAGGCAACTTGTATTTTTACAGATAAGGATGATGAGCTTTATCTGGTAAAGCTTACTCTGTTATGTGTAAAGGATATGTTATCGCTGCTGTGTACGTATTCTCAAAGAAGCTGTGGGCTTGTTAGTAGTTGTTGTTTATTAAGACGGTTCTGAAAATTAATTTATTGCAGCAGTTCCCTGAAATTCACTGCATTTCTGCTGATTGTGAATTCTGTACAAGGTGAAATGTTGCAAGGTAATTCATATGCCATTACTGAGGTGTTTTTTTTTTAAGACTGGCTTAATTCATATGCAAGTGCCATTCTTAAATGGAGTCCTAATTGTCTACTGATTACATAAAACTGCAAATGAATAAACATTTTCTATTAGAGGATTTAATGCTGTACTTCCTGTGTGCTTGCGAGAAACTGAGCTGCGGGGAAGACTCCTCCAGAGATTCAGAAGTTAAAAAGGAATTAAGGGTGGAAGGGGAGCCCTACCATTTCCAGTAAGAGACTTCCACTCAGAGTTACAGAGCAGTCCTCTTTCCTCTGACTTGTGGAGGAGCACACACATTTGGTACTGCCCAGAAGCAGACAAGTGTACCAATAGGTGTGTACAATTTGACTATTTTGGGCAGCACTGGCTGTGTATGTGCCCCATTCCAGAGACCGTACTGAGAAATCTTATTCATTGGAAAAGAGAAATATTGTCTGGACCATATAGATATTGAAAATTGACTTCTGGGTTGCAGGATACAAAATGTTGATTCCTACTAAGCTCGCTATGTTTGTGTCAGGCGGTGTAATAGAGGAGCATGGGATAGTAATGCAACAATTAGATGGATGGGGGTGCCAGTACTAAAGCACATATTCCAGCTTCAGTTCGGCTTGAGGATCCAAGCCTGTTGGTTTCCTCGTGGCAAGGCACCTTGGAGTCAGAGCCAGCTAATAGGAAATACGGGGCATTGGGGCTTGACTGAAATTTAGGACATCTAAACCTCACTCTCTGGGTATATGTGATGTTGTGAGACAGGGAGATGTTTCTTGAAGTGTTCTTTACTGTGAAGTGAAACAGTAAAGATCAAATGTCTGTCTCCTTCCTATTACAAATCTATCCAGCCTGTCTTTCAGCTTTCTCTTCTGTGTGTGCTGTGTACATCTAGTCCTAAACCATGTGATATTCAGGGTTGGTGGATGGTACATGCTTGTGGATAGCAATGTCTGAGGCATAGCTTCAAAGTTTTTCTTCGCAATAATTTAGCTGCCATCATCCTTGGATCAAGAATTTTCTCTTTCTTTTGTTTTATACATAGATGGGAGAAGATCCTTAAGATGAACCTTAAGGTTTCCTGTCTCGGGCTGTGGTCCGCCACTCGAGCAGGCTTTTTATAAACCCAGATTTTTAAAGTCTGTGTTCATGCCTGGACATGCTGTCATGTTTAGATCTTTAGACTTCTATTATTCTTTTGGAAACTGCAACTGATCTGTGATCAAAACTGATAACATTCTTGGCCGTGAATTATTACAACTCCTTAATGGAAGGGAATTTGCAGCTGCAAATACACACGCTATTTCATGTTCTGGTTTGTTTTCTGTATTGTCTCTTTGCAAATGAAAGTGGAAACATGATGCCGAGGAAAACGTGGGTTTGAAAACTGAAGTCAGTGTATTGCAAAATTTATTGATACGCACTTTAAAACCCCACCCCAAATCCTTAGCTGGTGGGAGAAGTGACAAAACAGCTTCCTTCAGTGTACTCATGAGAACTTGGCCTAGGGGCCTTTGGGGCTTTTATTTGGTTAAGGTTTTTTAGCACTGAGATAAAAGTAACAATCAGATTGTCTTAATCATTCATAATAGCAGGTTAAGGAGATAAGAACTTTAGGCAGAAACCTGATAGCCCAGAAAGTTGCTTTCTGTCTTTTCTGTGATCTTAATGGATTGCTATCTGCAAGAGTGAACCGGTGTTTGTAAGCGTAATCGTGTCCTATGCTGTCTTTTGAATGCTTGCTTTTGCAATCTCAGGTGTTTTTAGTGAAATTTTATACATCTGACTTCTTAAATGTGCGTAGGTGGCTTGTCTGTCTGTGTGTTTATTTAATAAAAAAGCAAACTTAAGAGAAATGTCATGATGCTGATTCCCACATGCTTGGAGTTAACAGCTTCCTTAGTGCCGCTCTTCTGAGGCGGGATGAATGGGCAAGTGTTTATTTTGCTTTAGGAATGTTTACATCGAGAGCTGGTTATTCCTGTGTCGTTCCCTATCTTCTAAGCCCAGCAGACCTGAAACCCCTTTCCCCTCTCATGAAAGACAGGCCAAAGAAATTAAGAGTGGGCTTTGGACACAAAATTCTGCTTCCATGTGTAAGAAAGGTGGGTTAGATTTGCTTCAGCCTGTCTGTGGCATCCAAGAAATCCTAGTGTTTTATCTGGTGATACATTTTTCTTACCCCATCTCCCTTCTTTCCCTTCAACCAGATCCAAGAGCATCTGGTGATTTTGTTAGTTTGTTTTGGGTTTTTTTTTTCCGGTTTGTTTTGGGGAGTGGATGTTTGTTTCCTGAGCCAGAGAGATCCATCCATTCTGCAGAGATGCCACCTCAGATTTTAAGGGATGATGGAGTTACCTGGCTCTAAGTGCAAAAGCCTGAATGCAGAAATTCATCGGTGCCTTGGAGGAAATTTCCATGCATCGCTGACAGATATGCTCTGGTCACAGTAGGTAATATGAACATGTAGGGCTTCTGAAAGAAATAGAAGCAGCAAAGAAATGCATTTTCAGATAAGCACAGGTAAAATTTCCCGTTAGTGTGAAATCTGTCTTAAGGATGTATGTTAATTGGAGAAAGATGCTTGCTGGTTTTTCAGTTGTTAATATGAAATCAAGAAACGCGTTGATTGCCACTGTTATTTCCCTTCTTCCCCTCTTTTTGGAGTCTCTTAATGCTAATCCTATATTTTTATATATGTATATATTTAATTTTCTTTTTTAAAAATCCTTTGCTTTCCATAGACTGCAGTGGCCTTTCACCTTTTGGGACTGTTTGTTCGGAGTGATGGCTGGAGCGATAGCGTGGCTCGTGTGACATCAGAAACATTTGTGTTGGCAGTCCTTCCTCGTGGAGGACTCTGAAGTCTGACAGTGGTGAAGATGACTAAGTAGAGAAAGATTTATGTGGAAATCTTATTAATACCCATAAAAGAGAGAATGGAGGCATAAGAAATTTGGCTCTAAATAAACAACCAAAAAATGCTCTGTTCTTAGAAGCATTTGGCACAACTCCATCATGCCTTTTGTGGGAACCGGCTCTTTGTAAATCCTAATCTCAACTTCTTTTCTTTTTTTTTCCTTTTTCTTTTTTTTTCTCTTTTTTTTTTCTTTTCCTTTTTAAAGATTACCAAAGACTTCCACTTTTCCCAAACTTTCTCACAGTAGAATAAAATTAATTTTCACTTTGGTAATGCACAAATCAGTTAATTATTTCAAAGGCAATGTGAAACAGATGTCTTGCCTCGTTTCTCAGCAAAGATTTAACGGTAGCCTTGCTGTGAGATTCTTTCCCTGCCACCAAATGTCCCTCGATGTTATATGGTGCTTGTAATCAAAGCAGTTTACAAAGAAGGGGAAATATTTTGCAGCTACAGCGTGCGATGGCTGGCAAGAAGTTGTATCAGAGATGTGAAATCATAATTCAGTCTTCTGGTACTTGGATCTAAAATTTACCCAGACTTTGAAAGAGCAGGGTCTGAACTTCAGAGCAGAGGTCTGGCTGTTCATAATGGGTTTTTATGGTAGGTGGTTCTGGTGGGGAGTCCCTTTTTGATTCGGCTTTCTGGAAGCAGAAACTTGGCAACTAGCTGAGAATTGTGTGTTCGTTCTGTCCCATGTCTATCTTTGTTTTACCCAGCCTGTAGCTCGGGGAGTCTCACAAGATTCCGTGCCGTTGCTGTCAAGGCTCCGAAGAGCAGGGCTCTGCTTGGCACACCCAGCAGTCTTATTTCACATTTGCTGCGGGCAGCAGAAGGCCCTCTACCATTCTGCTGGAAAGAAAACCTCCTTCGGTCTTAACTCAGTTCAGCCCAGGGGGTGATGAATATTGAAATGCCACGTGCAACAACAGGAGCGTGAGCTCAGTGCCTGTTGGGAAGGACTTGCCAGCAGTCAGAGGAAAGAGTCTTCACAGCAGTTCTGATCCTGGCCTTGGGAGAGGTGCCTGTGCCGCTCGGTGCGTGCAAAGGCACGTGCTCTTGTTTGTGCAACTGCAGTAAGGTTTCTGCTTAGAAAATTCATCTCATACATAATATGTACAGGCAGAAAGCTTTTATCGATTAAATACCTGCATGTGTTCTTTGCATGTGGGCAGAGCTTTTTGTCCTGGAAGTGGTCTCTGATATTCTGAGCGCTGTTTCTTCCCTGTTCCTGTTGAATGTTTCATTAATACAATTCCTGTTTTCCTTTAAACTGTTACTGTAATGACCTAGGCATGTAGTCAGTCGAGGCATTGTGTTTAGACCTTTAACTGATCCACGTACCAGTGAGTGTCTGCTCTGTCTTCCATGTATTATTTTTCCCAGCAAGTACGATATCCCAAGCTCGCTCCTGCGGTGAGCACATACTGATTTGAAATAGGAAGCAATAAATTAGCTTTTAGGGATAGTTTATAAGCAAGAACTTATTCTGTATTTGTTTACTGCTGTGCGTGTAGTTTTTAGGCCTGCTGTTAGCGCTGCCACTGAAATTGTAACCCTTCGAGGAGAAGGAAGCAACAACAAAATGAAGAAAACGGGAGAGTCCCTCTCTGGGTGAGAGGATCAATTGTTATTTTCTAATGTTTGCCAGTGTAAAAAAGTCTTCCCTGTGAAATGTTGTTTATGGACTTGGAGAGACAACTCCCGTGGCATGGTCTTTGCCCCCTGTCCCTCACCTGGTAGCAGTGGGAAGTTTCCCACATTGAGCAGTGGTAGGTGGGGTTGATATCCTGCAAATGGCTCGTTGGCCAGGAAATGGAGTTGTTACCTGGGATTTGGAGTCCCAGGGCTGTACTCTAGTGATGGTAGCACTTACTGTGCTCCTCGAGTTCCTGAGATAGCAAGAGTTCTTTTTATTAACTCTTGGTAAGATTTCCGGACAGCCGTCTCTACCCATCCTCTACTTCTGGCAATTTTTGAGTCGTTTTGGACAGCAGCAATGCTGCAAACGAACACGTTTCCTCAGGCCAGTAGGTTTTATTAAGTGGCTTTGACAAATGCTTCCAAACAGAACTGCAAGTATTGAAATCTGTTGCTCCTTTGGTGTTTGTATATCAAATGGTAAATTGGTGTCCCTTCTGCTAATCTTACTCAGCATTTCTCTTCTCCTTTCTTTTAGAAACCTCTGTAATCTTCTGACCTGACCTTACGAGGTGTATCATGTATTCATTCAACTTGTGCTGAACTCAGCGAGCAATAAGGGATTTGGCATCTCACAAGAAGGAATATGTTAACAGAGTAATCCTGTGTTAGCTTTCATGTTAAATGTTGTTGCAGGAAAGCTGTAGAAGCTGCTGTTCGTTCTTGCTGGGCCAGAGGTGTGGTTAGAAGGTGGGTACTGAAATTGCTAGCGCTGTTTTAATGAAGAGCTTCTCTGCGGCTGCCTCCCGAGTTAAAGGTTTCAGCACAGCTTGGTAGGTTTCTAGGAAGCTGAGAGTTCAGGGCAAGTCTGAGAGCTCTTCCTGTTGGGTGGACTCGACCTTGTTGGCCATACTCGAGGCAAGTGAAATACTAAATTGAGTGAGGCCAATTAGTGCCGTCATCATCTTCTTCTGTCCCCTCTCCCTTCCTTGCTGTGTGATTTCCCCGAGCCTGGCTAGCTTCAGCTGAGCGTGCAGAGGGATGTGTGGATGAAACTCAGTTTGAAGGGAAGCGTGGTTCTCCGTCTCCCTTCGTTTGCCGTGGAGGCCAAGGGCTTTGCATCCGGCCTCTGCTGGACGAAGCCTGGAAGTCCAGAGTTCCTTCTGAATTCTTCTCGTACTTTGCAGCTCCTCCCTGCTTTGTATATACAAACAACATTCTTTGAGAGGACTGGAGGGCGGAAATGGCTAGGAACAAAACCCATATATTTTCTGATATGTCAGAAGATATCAGAAAAGAATAGTGTGCTCTGTGTCTGCTGGTAGCTGATTTCTTTTCATCCTATTTATTTTGTAGGAAAAGAAGGCTTGGTTGGATATTAGGGAAAACTTTACTAACAATTATGGTAGTGAATAACTGCAACAAGCTATCTAGGGAAATTTCATCAGTGTACACGAGAGGTTCTTTCAGAATAGCCTTTTAGATGGTTTTCTAAGTGGGTCTAGATACCTGTTGGTTCTTAGGTGATCACAGGTGTTGCTGCCAGTGTTTCCCCCCCAGTCCACACCTCCACTGCCTACATCTGCTGGAGGGCTGTCTCCCCTGGCTGCTGGTCAGCATCCTCAGGAGTGCCAGTTCCTCCCACTGTTGGGATGCAGAGCTTAACCATTAATCCCCAGTTAGGTTCCACTCGGTACCCAATGTGCAATGCTAATGTTACTCTGGAGCCAGAAACTAGCAGTCTAGGTGCTTGCCCTTTGACAGGATTACTGAATAACAGATCAGATTTCTTGTGTCTCTTCTGCTGTTGCCCTTTTCTGATTCAGGACATGCTACCCTGTTTGGTTTGCATTTGAAAGTTGTGATTGGCGGCAGTTTCTTTATTATTTTTTTTTCCTTTCTTCGTTTTCTTCTCCTTTAATGACAGTATTTGAGTCCCAGATAGACTTTTTATTTTGGCCAAGCTACAAGTTCACTTATCAAGTCCACTTCTTAGCCTAATGCTTCTCCAGTTGCCAGGAGAGTGCTATGTGATCTAAGTGAGCTGAAGTGGGCGAGAGTTGTTAGACTTTGTGTGTAGGTTGGTTTCTTAGCAGCCAGATAAGAGACAGCGGTTTGCAGGACACGGCAGAGCAGCGGAGGGCCAGACCTCCCAACCTTTGCTCATGGGAGTTAGCAGCACAGGGTTGTGCTGCTGTGGACAGAGAGCTCCCGCGGGAGAAAGGGCCTGGGGTTGGGTGTGTGGAGGGTACAGCACGTTCTGCGCAGTGTGTCCTGCTGCCCAGCCCAGCAGTTCTTGCCTGCTTCGTTTTTAGTGTGTTTGTTGTCAGTCTGTGGGTTTTCGGTTGTGTGGGGTTGTTGGTTTTTTTCCTTTTTGAAGTCATTTCAGTCTGAACCAACTGGATGGCTCTTAAAGGCTGTTACAATCTCAGCACGCCAGCTGTAAAATTGCCTAATCAGCTCCAAGAGGTAAATCTTTCCTGGGGGAGATCTTTGAATGCACTGCCTGTCCGTAGGAATAGGTCAGATGCCTCCAGGTAACTTTCTGGGAAGGGAGCCTTGTTTTCTAAACTGTATCTACCTGCTTTGTTAAGAACTAAGTGTTCAGTGGGACCTGTAATAAAAGTCCTCTTTTACATTTGTGCTTAATCCTCTTAATGAAAGCAAATAACTCTCTCGTTAGCGCTGCTCAGCACAGAAATAAAGCAGCTGTTGTGACTCTCACAGGCTTTAAGAACAACTTAAAATCAGAAAGAGTTTCTCAACTTGATCAATCGATGAAACCTAGTGGGCTACAGCAGTGCAGTCTGGTCTTCAGTTTCTCCTTGGACTCTGGCAAGCATGATGAGTTTGAGCTGAAAACCTCGTTCAGAGTTGTATTTTAACTGGGTAGGTGTCACCTGGGGGAGATAAGCTGTGACAAGAACAAAGATTTTCATAATTCTCCTGTAAGGCAAATGATAAAAAAGTGAGTTTTGCTGTATTGAACTTGAATAAATCCCTTCCTTCTGATGCTGGACTCCAAAATTCAGCAGTGGATATGCTGGAGAATGTCATTTGGAAGTGATGCTGACCATACTGGAGGCCTAAAATACCTGGTTAAAACTACTTCCAGAGACTTGCATAGCTTTGAAATTACAGAACTGTAGGGCTCTGAGTTATACCAAAGCTTGTTCAGACATCTCCCCTTCCTCCCCCTGAACTGGGGAAGAAGCAGAAGGGGAAAAAAAACCAAACCCAACCCACAACCAAACAGGCAATATTGCTCATGTTTATGCTTCTCTTGTTCTGGCACTTCCACTTGGAAGCCTGCAGTGGGTGTACAGCTATGAATGGAATCACCTCCTTGTCACCTCTGGTTCTCTGGGGCTCTGTGCAGTCGAGGGTGTCCTTGGGATCCTGGGCTCACGAGGGGGGAGAGCAGGGTTGTGCCGTCAGCTCAGCAGTACAAGTGCAAATGACACATTTCGGGACCAGGATGATGTTATGTAGGGAATTTGACTGCAAAATGGATGTGTTTATATATAGGATAAGTATATATGTATGTTTTTAATTGATGCATGGGGACATGCAGGTCTATTAATAGATGAAAATAAGGAGAGGGAAGAGAGGAAATAAAGCACCGCAGCTGTGATTTATCAAGATTGACATGAAAACAAATATTATTCTAGTAATCAGAGGAAATTCTTTGTAAAGCATGTACAAGAAAAGTATTTTAACCCACCTCAACGATTTCCTGCCCAGCTATATCCGAAGAAAATCAGAGAGACTTCTCCCCCCACCCCCTACAAAGGGTCACTTTTAAATGACTGTTTCTCCCCTCCTCCATTTCTCTTGACGTTGGGGTTTTTGTTTGCTTTAGATGTTTTTCTTTTCTCTTGTCACACGCTTCTTAACTCCTTTGTGACCTGGCTTATAAAACTGCATCTAAAAAGCGCAGCTGGGGAGCGGGGAAAGGATTTGGTTCGATGTTTAAGATGTATTGAAGCTGAAGGATATTGGTACTCCCTCCACTGGGGGCTGTGAGGCTGGGCAACCTTGGTATGCTTGCCTGGTGGGCTCCATATAGTGTCAGAAGAGCTGGTGTGCCTCAGTCTGTTTTGGGCAGTCATTGCTGAGTTGACTCTGCTGCGGCTGTTTGGTTAGAACACGGGCTGATCAAAGGATGTGGAAAGAATAACTTCACTCTCTCTACATCGTAACAGTTTCCAAGCTATCCCAGAGTCTATTTGGAGGCCTGCAGCTAGTGGTGTTCCCCAGGGGTCAATACTGGGTTCAGTCTTGTTCCACATACTCATCAGTGTCCTGGATGAAAGGTCAGAGCGGACCCTCAGCAAGTGTTGGTGGCAGAAGACTGGGAGGAGTGGCTGACACATCAGAAGGCTGTGCTGCCATTCAGTGAGACCTAGACAGGCTGGAGAGTTGGGTGGAGGGGAACCTCATCAAGTTCAGCAAGAGCAAGGGTAGAGTCCTGCGCTTGGGGAGCAATAACCCCACAAACCAGTACAGGCTAGGGATTGACCTGCTGGAAAGCAGCTCCATGGAGAAGGACCTGGAAGTCCTAGTGGGCAACCAGTTAACCGTGAACCAGCAGTGTGCCCTTGTGGCCAAGAAAGCCAGTGGTCTCCTGGGCTGCATTAAGAAAGGTATGGCCAGCAGGTCGAGGGAGGTTCTCTTCCCCCTCTACTCTACCCTAATGAGACCATATCTGGAGTACTGTGTCTAGGTCTAGGTTCCCCAGTTCAAGAGAGACCAGGAACTACTGGGGAGAGTTCAATGAAGGGCTACGAGGATTAGGAGACTGGAACATCTCTCTTAAGAGGAAAGGCTGAGAGCCCTGGGTCTGTTCAACCTGAAGAAGAGAAGGCTGAGAGTGGATGTTACCAATGCTTATCAGTATCTAAAAGGTGGGGGTAAAGAGGATGGGGCCAGTCTCTTTTCAGTGGTGCCCAGTGACAGGATGAGAGGTAATTGTCACAAACTGGAAGACAGGAAGTTCCACCTCAACATGAGGAAAACCATCTTTACTGTGAGGGTGACAGAGCACTGGAACAGGCTGTGCCTTCGTCGAAGTCATTGATGAAGATGTTGAATAAGAATGGACCCAGTACTGACCCCTGGGGAACGCCGCTAGTTACAGGTTGCCAACTGAACTCTGTGCCACTGATCACAACCCTCTGAGCTCCGTTGTTTAGCCAGTTCTCAACCCATCTGCCCGTCTGCTCTTCTAACCTAGCCATCCTGGTCTTACCTAGAGGATTTCATGGGAGGCCGTGTCAAAAGCCTTCTTCTCCAGGCCCTTTTTTTTTTTTTTTTTTTTTTTTTTTTTTTTTTTTTCGCATAGAGGGCCCTGCTTTGTTTTTTGCTTGAGCAGCTATCCCCTCTTTTTCCCCCTCGCACGGGGCGGATGGTGGGTTTCGGGGTTAAGG
>WTSP01009594.1:0-35671 GCA_025331215.1 Actenoides lindsayi | reverse complement strand
AAGAAAAAGAAAAAGAAAAAGAAAAAGAAAAAGAAAAAGAAAAAGAAAAAGAAAAAGAAAAAGAGAAAAAGAAAAAAAGAAACAACACCAGAGGGAGTAAATTGTGGTTACGTGTTACCACACGTTACCACATGGGAAATAAATCCAGGGGTTCCACTTTTAGATGTTTTATTCAATAAACAAATCCCAGTTGGACTTTTCCATATCTCAATGCTCACAGGCCACAAGAAATGTGGAGTTATCTGCAGGATTCATGTGCTCTCTGTCTTTCGGAAGCTGAAAAATCCATTCCACTCAGGGCTGCCAAAATGTGCAGAGCTCCAGCAAGAGCTGGTGGAACAAAGGGTGCTCAACAATACAGAGACATGTTTGCCATTTCTCAGGAGCTATTTTGAGTAGAAGGGACAGAAATTCTCTCCAGGGCTGCAGGAGCAAACTCTCCCACTTCATGTTCCCCCAGAGTGATCCCAGCAATTTAAAATTTGCCATGGGCCATTTGCGAATAGGTAAGTACATAACTGATACCCACAGTGAACTTGGGATGTTTAGTCTGTTGAGCAGAAGATTTGCCACATAAATGAACTGCCCTTTAGGGAAAATCTGGTACAGCCATTTGCACAAACTGACAAGTACCTGCACAAGTCCTCAGGCCAACAAGCACCCCCAAAGAAGCTGAGGTCATATTTTCTTCTGCCTTCCACAGGTTTTTTTCTGGAGACTTCCATTGAATTCCATGGACTCTTGCCTCCGTACACATCAGTGCAAAAGAGGTGACTCAGCTTTCTGATATCATTGTTTTCTTCATTTAAACCCTCCTTTCTGTAAATGATGAACTACTCTCGAATGACTAAGAGATTGTTTTCCTTATTAAAACAAATAGTGACACATTTAAGATATACTTAATCTAAATCACACTGGAACACACTGCTCCTATTGAAATATACTGAAAAAAATATACATTTCTACTCTGCCCTTAATTAAGAACTCTGCAGACATAATCAGCCTTGAATATACATTTGCTTCAGTTCCTCACAAGATTAAAATAAAATGGTAACATAATACTGTTCTCTAATTATGACGTTGCCCTGAAATCAGCCATTGGTTCTAATGAGTTCAGTGAATCTAACGTTAAGAGTATTGTGGAATTTTTTATATAGTTAGATGAGGAGAGAAGTAGCTGACACAAAGCAAGTTGATCCCTTATCACCTGAGGATGAAAACTGATGTTTATTCTCCCCCTGAGTAAACATAACAGCAGTGCTCTTGCTTATAACTTAGCATGTTTCTATAAAAATGAACATTTTTTACTTCTAAAAGCTCTGTTTTGTGAGATGACAAGCAGTGAAGCACTGGAAGATTGCAGGTCTTCTATGAAGTATCTCTCATCCCATAATATTCTGGCATTTTTCTTTCATGTTTTTAACACCATGGTAAGCAACACATTGGTGACACTAACAGATGAAGACATTAAGAATAGGAACAGGAGTGCCTTAGTACATCTTACATCTTATCTGATGTTGATCTGCTGCTACCCATTAGAAAATTTCATCTCCATTCCCTGAGTCCTTTAGTCACTAATTGATATTGATAACACGTCACTACCCCGTGGATATCACAAGGGAAAATCACAGGCACATAATCTTGGGGCTCAAAGCAGCTCTGGGATGTCACTCAGTGACCCACATCTCATGTCCCACTCCAAATCATCTGTGGAAGTCTTGGCAACCTATTGTCTAAACTGTTCCAAAATGGGGATTTTTCACTTCTGCCAAGTGTTCTTTTGCTGAGCTTAAATACACTTAACTGTAAATCTTCACAATGCCTAAACTGAGTCACCATGACTATAGTTTAAACTCAGTACCAGAAAATGCTCCTTCTCTTAGCAGAGACTCTTTATATACTTGAAGACTATTACAATCTCCATCCACAACTTTTCTGTACGTTAACTAAGTTCATTCAGTCCCTCTAAAGAAGTCATATTTTCTAGACCTCCAGTTTCTCTCCTCAGGCTCTCTCCTGCAGCTCTGTGGGAAGTCCATGGGGTCACAGTGGCAACCTGTTACAAACTGGCAGCCAGTTTTTGTCGTATCACAAAAATGAATCAAAAATCACTGTGGTGATTTCTGGTCCAGCTGATGCTTGCCCGTAAGGGACAGATACAAGAACCTGCACAGAGGAGGACGTGAAGCTCATCATCAACAGTCATTTTTAACTTATTTTTACAAATTCATGCTGACGGCATATATTTAATTAGCTACTAAGATGTAAAGGAGAGTTGGGATCCAGGCAGCATGTTTTTGGATGGCTTTCCATTTTGGGAATTCGTGTTCTGCCTACTCCAGCTGTTGGCACTGCCAGGTATGTGTCAGGGATCCCAGGCTGTTCTCAGTGTTGTACAGACTCTCAAGGGGTATGAAGGGGTGGAAATAACCTAGACATACACAGAGCCCACAAATGCAAGTTGTCTGATGAGTGAAAATTCAGATTTTCAGGATACCAGAGTACCTGTGATGTCACCATCACGTTGTTTTCCTGAATCGGTGCACTTCTGCAAGAAACAGAAACGTGTCTCAGCTATTACTCAAGGTCTTACTATTTGGAATCTGAGGCATTTGGAATTCATGCGTACATTCATCACTTTGATTTTGCTGCTTCAGTTATGAAGGTACACTTATCTAGGGATAAATTACCCTTTATCTTTGGCTGAAAGCTCTGTATAAGAAATTATGCAAAACCTAATATTTTTTCTTAAAATACATCTACTTTTTCAACACCTGACTTTATGGCTGTCATACTTTTTTCTAGTAAGTGTTTATCTGACCTTTTTTAAAAGAGTTATTCTTTTACCATAAGTAGTTTTTATGGTCAGTTTTATGATTATAATGTATTCTTATCATGACATTCAAGCAAATAATTGTCATTTTGTAGCACAAGTACCCAATATTGAAATTAACTGCAGGCTGACAAAATACGTCTTTTTATGCATCTCTCCATGGCCCGTGCAAAGCATCCCACTCACGTCCCAGGTTCTGGCCCTCTTCCTTCCTGCTGCTGGGAGAAGGTTGAAAGATGGAGCCCCACAACCCGTTCCTGTCAGACTGCAGACTTTGTGAGCCACAGCTACCTGGGCATTTGCAGCAGTGATCTTCAGAAGTGCTCTGACACAAACTCAGCCCTTGTCTGTTCTTTCAGTGCCAACTGCTATTCAGCCACCAGCCAGATCAGATGCAAAGCATGGTACCAGTATCCTTGGAAACACTCCAGGTCAGGCTGGATGGGGCTCTGAGCAACTTGCTCTAGTTGCAGATGTTTCTGCTCAGTGCAGGGAGGTTGGACCAGATGAGTTTGAAAGGTCCCTTCCCACCCAAACCAGTCTAGAGTTCTATCTTACAAAAAAGCCTTACTTAAAACTTGACACTGCTGGTTCACTCTCCTTGATCCCCTGGGAGATACAGGCCTGTGAATCCTCATGTTTGCTCAGTTCAGGTGCTCTCACTCCTTACAGTTTTAATCTGTTTTTTCTCTTCTTAGCCCTCTGAAGAAGGTAAAACCAACCTGCATTGACCCCAGCCATGCAAAATCTCAGAATCTTATTAGCTGCATTGTTTCAGCACTTGGAGATTTTATTATTTTTATTTATTTTTTTTTTTGGTGAAGGAAAAGAATGTTTGAAAACATCGTGCACATCAAAGAGAAAAAGAGTTGTAAGAAGAACTATGACCTTTGAAGAACAGGCATTTTTAGGAACACTTTGTCCCACAGTGAGAGTCAGCTCACATTGTGGCTAGCGGGAGCAGACACTGCAATACTTCAAACTGAAACACTGGCCAACTGAAGCTGTTCTTTCTCACAGAAAGTGTTTGTGTCTGGAGGTGGGTTATCAAATCATTTGGCTTTGACTCTCTAAGTGGTTAATTATGGTTGTTTAGGAAAAGTGTATAAAAACTAAAGCAAATACTGAATGTTTTTTCCTCTGACATGCTCCTATCCTTCAGCCACCAGACCTTTAGGGTTGTCCTGAAAAATTTTGCAGCCAGGCTGTTTCTCTTAAAAGACACCTTCAGAAAATTATTCACAGCAATTCAAAGGGTTTTCCCAAGTGGTAGTAGCCAATATATCCATCACTGCCTATGACAGCTCAGCTTATTTTTTCCAGACACATTACTTCTGGGCTATCATGTTGAATTTTAGTCTTCTTCAGCCGGTCATTCATTACTGCAATATCCTCATGGGTTTGCAGAGGAAAACATCCCTTTCACTTACACCTCCACAAACAGTAGTGACCAGGAGTCTGAAAGCACAAAGCTCTTCCAAGCAGAAGGAGCTTCTAAAATGAGAGGTTTCTATAAAACACACTGTCTGTGCAGGTAAAACAGATGTTAGACAGGGCGGATGGCAAGCTGCAGTTCCTAGGCAGCAGTACACAAAACTTGAATTTTTCATCATTTGCCTGCAGGCTAAAAGATGAGACTGATACAATTTGAAAAAAAACTATTGTATTTCAGAAACATGGATCTTTATTTGAGATTTTAAGTTCAGTGTGAGTGAGAGATGATGTGCACTTGGCTGACAATATTTTGGAGCTACTTTGAAAAAGTGGTCTTAGGTAGGAGAAAAATCCTTTAGCAGCAGCATTAACATCAGAACATTTGGGACTATTGCAAGCTTTTAGAAAAATCAGACTATAGAAATATTTTTCAGGCTTTTGAGAAAAGTTGCTCTAAGATGGCAACTTTATTTTATTCATGAAAGAGGGTTGTGAGAGATGATTCAAAATGTTATTACTGGTGTTTTTGAAAAGATGAACCTAAACCCAGGACGTTATTGACGATTAAATATTGGGAATAACGAACAAGCCAATTTTGACCCCTTTTGATACATCTGTTTACTGTAAATGAACAGAGCACCACCTTTAAGCAGTCTCTTCCTAATATTTTCATAGTGAGCAACATTTGTTTTAATCCTTTCCACATCATCTTCATTGAGATGAATTAATATTTCCACGAAACCACATCTTTATATCACTACCATTGCAAAAAATGTTGAAATTGAATATTAAGCTAGGAACAAAAGCTTTGCCATACAAAATGAAAGCTATGTCCTGAATTTCTCAGGGTCTTATTAAATACTAGGAGGTATTTGGGAAAAAGTACAGAAAAGTGAGAGAAAAAATATAAACATATTCGGAGCAGTCCTTCTCCATCAAAGAAGTCTGGGAAGGAGAAATCAATCTCAAGCTGCTAATGTTGCATGTGTGTATAATATGACACTTACATGTCTACTCAATTAAATATTCAGGCATGCTGGAACAGTACATATTGATTCAGTTCTAAGAACTAATCTAAAACCAAAGCTGTGTAGGCAAAGACATATTTTGTTCCACCCCCAAAATACATATAAAGAAAAATCTTCTCTGATATTTTTCAGTTCGACAGAAAGTCCCTTGAAGCCAATAAGAAAATGGTTATTTGCAGGTCGTGCTGGTGCAGTAGCTGTTTGAAAGTGCAAGGAAAGAGAAAGCTCTCATAAAAAAAACAAGTAATGGTCGTTTTTTCATTCATATGATGGCTGGTCTCAGGCTGTAAAAGTAATCTTTGTCAGACATCTCTCATTCAATTTAAGTGCAACACTTTCCTTCAGATGCCAAGAGGAGTGTGAGAGCTGAGGGTTGACCTCACTTTCAAATCAGGGGGAAAAATAAAAGAGAAAAGCTAATTATCAGTGATGGACAAAGCACAATCTACTTATTGTCAAATTCTACATGAAAATGCTTTTTTTTTTTTTTTTTGAAAAGCATTGAAAGGACAGATGGGCAAGGGCTTTTTTAACGTTTAAAGTGGTCTCTGAGGTGTTTAGAAGCAATGACACACGGACTCTTGTCAGCAAGTGGCCTGAGGCAGATCTCAGCAAGAAGGTAAAGAAGCTTGACAGTTATAGAGGACCAAATATTATTTCAAACACTTTCAGGAATAAGGAAAATATTTTCTTAGTCTCACAAGACAGGTACAGAAAGCAAATCATGCACTGCACTTCTTTATGATTTAAGAGTGTGTCTTCCTTAACAGCAAGGGATGAAGAAATTCTTCCTGGATTCCACTTCTGTTTTTTCCACAGAGCTCTACAGATAACTCACATTTGTGTTGTTCACTCACAGCCCCCTTATCTGGTATTAATAACACCAATAGAAAGGGGAAGTACTGACCTGAAACATTTGTTCCTCAGGCTGCAAGTAGAGGAGCCCCACATTAGCACAGACAAAATGACATGCGCTCCTGCATGTGAACGGAGCACGCTCCAGAACAGGCAATAAACCCTCGAAAATTGACTCCACAAGTGTCCTGGCCATGTTTAGTCTCTTTGAAGCCTCTCCTTGTGATTTCTCATTAGTACAATTTTGGGAATAAAATTGTCCTGGTCAATAATGACGGCGGGATGGCCTGCTCAAGTGGATGGCTTGGAAGCGTTCAGAGCAACTGGGCCTAGAAGAAGCCTAAAGGCTGAATCATAGAATCATAGAATGGTTTGGGTTGAAAGGGACCTTAGAGATCATCTAGTTCCAACCCCCCTGCTATGGGTAGGGACACCTCCCACTAGACCAGGTTGCTCAAAGCCCTGTCCAACCTGGCCTTGAACACATCCAGTGATGGAGCATCCACAGCTTCCCTGGGCACCCTGTGCCAGTGTTTCACCACTCACTGCTGAATAGGACAAAAATCCTTCTTCTCTTGGAAAAAAGTCTGCCTTTGTACTCCTGCAGCATCACCAGAACTTCTGGTGAGAGTAGTGGTCATGGTCAGAGCAGGAGCAGATCTTCCCACCACATCCCGGCAGACTGCTGTGAGGAACATATCAAATCTTTCCAGCAGGGATTTCTAGGAGAGTCACGAGGGTTGCTGAAGTCCATTGTTTCCTGAACTTCCCAGCAGCATCCCAAAAACCTACCACCTTCAAGCTTAGCTGAAAGCTACTGTGCCAACAATATTAATTTTGGGAACAGCAAGCAATCCTTCCAGCACTTTGACTATGCTTAAGACTGTCACATTTCAAGTGAGAAATGTATCAGTTTAAAAACATAATAAAAAGTAATCACAGAGGGGGTGGGAAAAGTAATATTCATGAGGAACAATGAAGGTTGTTATTCATTTAATAGATGCCCCTTCTTAAAGCTCCTTTTTTTTAAATATCCGAGAAAAGGGTTCAGATGGCACCACATAGTCATGAAAATACTTCAGTATTTTTAAGGAGTGTATGGAAGACAAGACAAAGCAGCTGCAACTGTAAATCCTAATAATTTAAAAGATGTTTCACTGTCATTATTATAACTCATAAAAAAATGTATTGTTGCCATAACAACCGCCTCATCACATGTGAGACTGCTTAAAAAACTCAAGCATTCTTTAATCAGTCAGATACATGGGCCCAAACCTGAAAATAATTCCCCAGTACATTCACAACACTTTCTCTCTTTCTTGTAAAAAGAACTTTAATGCTCTCAATTCCTCTTTAACAATCATTATTTAAAAAAAAAAAAAATTTAATCTATAATCAAAAGAGTAATAGATTCTCTTTTTCCTCCCAGGCAATAGGAAATTTGTGTCTAGGAATGTCTTCCAACGGGATTGGCTCGTTGAATGCATTCAGTGTACATTCTCTTCACTGCCATTAATCTCCTGAGGCTCCACCATGTAGCATTTAAATAACACTCAACATGAATCCCAGATGATGACAGGACTCGCAGATGATCTCATGTGGCAGCCCCTGCATGTGTGCAAGGATTCTTTGGAGACAATTTTGTTTTCATGGCAGTAGAAGGTATGTCACCTGGCTCCATGTGATGAAAAGCCTACAACCACATCTCCCAGTCCCAAAGTCCAGAGACAGACCCCAGAATCCCAGAATGATAGGGGCTGGAAGGGCCTTCTGGAGATCATCTGGTGCCACCCCCCTGCTCCATCCATCAGGGTCATCCAGAGCAGGGGGCCCAGCATCGCAGTGTCCAGCGGGTTTGGAATCTCTCCAGAGAAGGAGACTCCACAACCTCTCTGGGCAGCCTGGGCCAGCCTCTGACACTCTCATAAGAAGAATTTTCTTCTCCTATTCAGATGGAACCTCCTGGGTTCCAGTTTGTGCCTGTTGCCTCAGGTGGCTGAGCACAGGACCTGCTACTTAAGTTGTATAGTCCAAGCAGAACCCTATAGTAAGTACAACTGGTCACATAGAAGGATGGGCAATTTGTCCCTGTACCCTAGGGCAGGCCACCCCACACACTGCTGCAGAGCACAGGCATCTGGTGAGACAGGCAGCAGTGCAGCCACATTGCTTCTGGTTCCCCAGAAGTCCTCTCTGCAGCAGTGGCCACTTCATTCCTGCCCCAGACCTCCCAGGGAATGGTTTCCTTGTTCTACAACACTCCTGGACTGAAGCCCCCAGCCCAGAGCCAGCAGATGGGTTTGCACATGAAGTTCCATTCCCAAGTGGCCTAATCACTAAGTCTGTAGGTACCTGGGGAAGTCAGTTGAGTTCACAAGGAAAATTTATCCTTGATGAAACAGAAGTTTAAGTTACATCCTCCATATGTTAGTGTTTTCTTGGATTTTGTTCTGCCAGCTCTCCTCTGCAACACAAACTGTGCAATGTGCTCCATTTGATAATGAACATCATATATTCTTTCCATGTAGGTATTTTCTTCAAATTTTGCTCATTTTCAGTCTTAAATCCTCTTAAGTGACATTCAACAAGTAATTAAACTTTTTTTCTACCATATTTTCCTCTTATTTAAGCATGGTTAAATCTGATTTTCAACTTTGGAAATGTGCTTTGAGTTTTACAGGTGAAAGCATTTGCCTCAGCTCCCACAGCAATGTTGCTTTCTGCACATCTCTTGCCTTGTGCTTCCTGACTGACCTTGTGCTCATGTCTTCTCTGGTGGTAAACACCTGGACTAGCTCAGAAAGGAGAAGGCATGTCATGCACGATCCATGGTACAGCTCAGCCCTCAGCAGACAGCCCTTTTCATGCATTTAGCATGAAGATGAAAGGGCCCAGAAATACGTTTCTCCTTCAGCTGAGATCCTGTCGTGTTCTGCCACTATATCTTTGTTTCCACTCTTGCACAGACTATGCAAAACCGACCTCTAGAAAGGAGGAGAAAACAAGAAAGTAGTGCAGCAAATCTCTTGGTCCAGAGGAATAAATTTATATCTGATGACAGAGGATGGTGGGTCAGAGAAATGGTGGGTCTGGTTCACTCTGGCAGCTCCTGTGTTTCCCCCATTTCTGTACAGAAGTGCAGAAGCAACAGGTAGAACCTGATCCTTGGCATGCAGCTGCCACACTGGCAGCTTCCACCCAGGGTGAAGGTGGGAAATAGAGGTCACTTGGGAAAGTTTTACAGAAAAGAGGAAGAGAAAAAAAGAGGAAGGCAGCACAAAATCATGAGTGAATGCAACACATGGGCTCTGGGAACAGGTGAGGACAGGGTAATGAAGAAGGATGCTGGCCCAAGCCGCCAGTAGATCACTTCTCTCACGAGTCACTGCTAGAAACACACACTGAGTCACAGGCATCAGCAACAACAATTCTAGGAGAGATGATTGATTGCTCATGGAACTGCTCTGTGAAAGGCCCCTCAAAACATTAATTTGCTTTTGGAAATATTTTAGGTCACTGAAGAAAACCACAAAAAAGTCTTCCCTAAAGCCCAGCTCTCTGTCCAGTCAGTTCTGGATTACAAAGAATTAACTGTTTATTTATTTTCCTCATATTCCTATTCAAAGGTTATATGTTAAACTCAGTACTAATGAGAGGAAAAATGATGGTATTCCACCCCCACCCCAAGATGAATCCCTTCTGGTCAATGTTCATATTAAATGTCGAGATCTTTATGCAACTGTGTTCCCGATTCTCTCACAGGCACGCTGTGCTCACATATTTAACCATGTTTTCCCACACCAAACCTGCTTTCTGTCTCACCGACTGAATCACCAGCTGAAATGTCCCTTCTGGATACATTTAAAATCTTGATTATAATCCTTGATGAAACAGGGAAGTGAACAATCCTTGTATTTAATCAGAATAAATTAAACCAATGAGCTTTCCTGGCAGATTTATTACTTTTCTTATGGATGAAGTTCCACTGGCTGATCCTATGCAAGACAAAAAAAGACCCAGTCTTATATAAATGGTGGGGGCCGTAATGTTTTAATCAAAAACAGTACATTCCCAATACGTTCCACAGAAGAATGGGGTTTGTGCTTTTTCTTCACAGTTGTATGAGGACCAGATAAGGAAGGGTCCAAGACAAAGTTCAGAGCTGAGACTCAGCAATGAGGTAAGAGATGCAGGATAGTGCAGGGTGGGTTTAGCTGAGACCAGTCCCATCCAGCACTAGGAGACAGGCTTTAGTTCTCTGCCAACACATTCACAAAAGTCCCAGAGGCTGACTCTTTTGGCATCACTGTAATATATTTACCCCAAAAAAGATTCATTGTAAGTATGTATTTGGGACTATACATGCAAAAAAGAAACATTGTCCACTTAAATTCAAGCAGCTGTTGAACCACCTCTCCTTTTTCACCAGAAGGAGCTTACGGTGGCACTTGGTCTTGCCGATGCAGAGCTGCTTCTCTGTGATGAGGAGGGACAAAACTGGTTCCTCAGCTGCAGAAGAACCAGGCAGGAGTTCTCCTTTTTGAGCCCCTGGCCAATTTCAAACTCCGTCCTCCCTCACATTAGTCTCAGGCTGTACCAGTGTCAGGGCAGGGTCTGACTGGAGCACCCTCTGCTGTTCCTCTGGTTTCTCCTACCTCCACAACCCCGGCAATGTCTCCTTCCTGGCAAGGCTCACCCTCAGGCAGATCCACAAATGCCTGCAGTTTGGGCAGCGTTTTCAGTGTAGTTTAACCTTCTCTGTAACAATACCAGGAGGGCGTCAGGTTGGGGCAAAGACACTTTTCCATTGCACACTCACCACACTACCAGAGACACGTTTCAACAGCTGCTGACATCTCGGATTCCCAAGCTGTAGGTACAAAGACATAAAACTGTGGTTTTCTGTGCAAATCAGAAAATGCACAGAAAGATACCAACATTTGTCTTCTGAACTTCTGGATAAAGCACAAAGATGCTGAAGAATGATTTTCGGTAACAGTACAGAGCTGGCTGCTAGCAGAACGGGAGAAGGCATTTCCCAGAATGAGGTGACAGACAGTCCAAGAGAGCGGTGGCCACGCAGGAACTTTGATGGGCATCACTTAGCAACAGGACTGCAGATAAACAAAGTTCAAGGCATGAAAGGACACAGAAATCTCTGTGTCTGAGAAAGATGAGTTTTCCTTTGCAATTCTTTCTCCTTCTCTTCTGACAACCAGGTAAAGTGTGGGGGGCCAGTTGTCTGCACACAGAAGGCAACCACTGCTCTTCAGTCCCCAAAAGGGGGGACTCGGGCGCTGCTTAAGGAGAATCATGTGCCTGAGCCAACTACTGCAGACTTTGTACACATCACACACCTGCTTCTTTATCCTACTTAGATAGGAAAGTATTTTGAACTGAAATTCTGCAGCTTTATTGTCAGACCTCTTTCTGAAGTGCTTTTCACAAGACAGAAGAAGGGAAGTGCTTCGTGATTGTACCGCTGAACTCTTGGGCATTCATACTCAGTCACTTTAGACCAAACAATGATGGTCCGAGGACATGGATCAAGTTTCTAGGCATGCCTTTTGTAGCCCTTTTGGGCTGCAGGCACCTTGCTGAAAAAAGTGAGTAATGTTGTCTTCTGTTGTCGATAGAAGTTATTCCAGACGCTGTCCTCCGGCAGAAAACTCAGGCATCAAAGGACTTCTAGTCCAGTGGAGCTCTCACGTGCCTGATAAATAAACCAACTGGATATCGCCCAGCAGGACACTACCTATGTAATTAGTTTCTTTGGACTTTCTTCTCACCTCATGAAGTAACAGGAGAGAAAAATCTGCCATCCAAAGCAGGCCCAGACCCAGAGACATGCACCAGAGTGATGGTGAGAAACCTGCAGCTGCTTCCTTACAGAGTAATATTTGACTACCAACATTTGACTGACATTCCCACAGCAAAGAAACAAACGAGCGCTGGTAACTAACATTTGTTTTTCTTCCGCCTGCATACACCTTTCAGAAGTGATAATCCTCTGGTAATTGCTGCTGGATTCTCCCCCAGAAGTGGATAAGATGGGGCTCCAATAGAGCCCGACAGAAACAGGAGAAGGGAAGGATATTAAACTCCATGGCCTCCTTCACCCTAGGTTTGCTGCGTCCCAGGCACTATGGTTTCAGTGTGGCAAACAGGGAGAAGCCAACCGAGGAGGATCTGCCCAGCACAGCTGCCCTGACTGCAGTTTTAGAGGCTCCTGTGATGACTGCAGGAAGCAGTTACACAGAAAAGCAAATCTTGGTGGTTCTTCATTCTTAAACTCTGATTACATCTGGTAAATATTGTGCCCTCTAGTCATTTAATAATTCAGCCTTTCCACTTTGAAATAATATTACTGCTGTATGAAAGGTTACCTGGAGGGCCAATTCTAATTACTGAATAAATCCTGCTCTAAAATATTCAAAATTATTTCCAAATGTTTACCAACAACAGCTTTTACAAGGATTGTTTAATTGCAGTATGTCCATCTAACTTCATTTGTTTTTCTGATTTAAATGCTGAGTGACTCCAGTTGGGGATTTCTGGATTTTCTGGAAACAGGTGGCTGTTAAACCAAGTTCTGGTTGAGAGGACAGTATTAATCAATATATCGCAATTTGCAAGACACTTAAGACTTGAATCCCCCATTAAATCCAAATCTATCCTCACAAGACACTAATTATGGAAATGCATTCATATATTTCAGTGATATTAGCTACACATCCACATCTGCTGCAGACAGACAAATGACAAAACACTGCTGCGCGTTGAGCGTGGGCTGCTGGGCACGGGGGAAGGTGGACACGGCACTGCCGGCTGCCACCTCTCCCAGCAGAATCTCATGGCTATGCAGCTATAATTGCTCCATAGCCGATAGATAATTTCCAGATACACTCACGAAACAGAAACAGATAAAAATCAGAAGTTAGTTGTAACTTTGCAGGACAAAAACCTGAAAAAAAAAAAGTTTTATGCCAGTTAAAGTCCCTGACTGAGCAAATATCCATATGGACTCACTAGACTATACCTTCCATCTTTCTGCATGCTGTTATTTGTGTGATAAAAAGTATCTGCAATCTAAAACAATATCTGCATTTGCCTAAATCATGAAATCACCAAATCCCAGCACAGTGGGGGTTGGAAGGGACCTCTGGAGATCACCTCGTCCAACTCACCCTGCTCCATCAGGGTCACCAAGAGCAGGGTGCAAAAAGATAAGACACTTGCTTTCAGTGACTTCTTTAGCTATATTATTAAGAATTGCCCTACTACTGAATCAATAATAAATAACAGTCTTTGCAAGGATTGGAAAAAAACAGCCTAACAGTCGTGTGACTTAATAACCCCTGGGGTATCTAAACAGGGGGATAATATCCAAGGTAAGCAAAGGCTTCTGGAGCCTTCCCTTCAGAACTAGACCCATACACTAAAGACAATGCAAAGTTCAGCAAAGCAAGGGGGAAGGCTCCTGTGATCTTCAGGCAGGATTGATCAAACCGTGACAAAAGCACTTGAGTCAAACATAAAACAGCTCACATTTGTTCAATATTGGTACACCACTGGTTTGAAAGATAAAGGTTTTGTGTCTTCTTAAAAAAAACAAAAAAAAAGAACTGTGTTGAAAGTGTGATGTAAAAACCTTTAGAAGTAGACCAGTAAAACTGGCTTTCCACCAGGCTACTGGGTCACACACCTGTAACACAAGGCCCTTGGCTCCCATCAGATTTAAAGTGCCTGTTCCAAATCATGAGGCACTTTCCTCTTTAAACTGCTAATGCTTTACTTCTAGCACTGCAATAATATGGGTGGTTTAGAGTGAGATCATTTTCTTCGCAGAAAAGAGGATCTGCTACAGCTCAAAACTCCTGACAAAAAATAAATGACCTTGACTGAGAATGGGCATGCGCTATTTCAAAGTGAACAGCAAATATTAGACAAGGTTGTAATAGACTGAAACAGACCTCTCCAAACAAATACCAAGTGCAGCCTCACGGCAGCAGGGCTCTGCTGTAAGGAATGTTTCTATCCATTTCTTCAGTCATCACGAGCATAGTGAGTGCCAGTCTCAAGCTGAGGTATCCCCTGGGGTTGAGGTCAGGTTCACAACCAAGCATGAGCATTCACATGTCCATCAGTTGTCCATGACAAAAATCAGGGGAGCTCTAGGACAGACACAAGCACAGAATCTAACACTTTAACCTTATTTTTTTTACAAATTCTTAACATCAAAAATTTTCCCAGGGTAGTGGTGGAGTCCCCATGCCTGGAGGGGTTTCCAAGCCCCACGTGGAGATGGGGTGCTGAGGGTCATGGGTTAGTAGTGCCCTGGCAGTGCTGGGTTGATAGCTGGACTCAATGATCTGAAAGGTCTCTTCCAAGCAAAGCAAGTCGATGACTCTATGACAGAGATTGCACATGAGGACAGTGTGCTGCCCTCTGCTAGCCCCAGCTGTACCAGTGCAACGAAGCTTCAGCCCCTCTCTGCTAACACGTTGCTAGACTACACGGCCCTTGGCCTCTCTGGTTGCTGGCCTTAATATGTGCTATTGGAAAATATTTCATTTGTTTCCCATGGTTCACTCTATGATGACCTTACCAGCTGAGGCGTATTTAAGCTTTCATTGAAAAGAAATAAGGAGAAACAGAACAAAACAAAACACAAAAGGGAAAATGTCTACATTTTCTGCTTCTGAAGTGAAATCCTTTAAAGTGATTTAAGGCTGTTGAGCTTCCTGGTCAAAGAACAGACCTTCCCTGATGTATTTCTAGTGCCCATTTTGAACACAACAAGAGATGCTACAGGGGAAAAGGAAATTTTCTAAATAAGTCTTTGCAGAAGTCCCAAGTGACCAGAACACAACTTGAAATGGTCATGGCCACTTCTTCCTCAACACATATTCCCAGACAGTCCCTCTGCAAAGTAAGGGGTAGAGAAGGAAGAGAATCCTCAGCCACCAGGAACTTCATGGTGGAAAGCCTTTCTGTTTTTGCCGGCATGAGAGAAGCCAAAACTTGGTCCTTCTGAGGCCAATCATCACTTGAAAACTGCACCGCAAAGTGTTCACTGCTTTGAGCCTTCACCCAGGGAAACCAAAAGTGAATAGGGAAGGAGGGCGAGTGGTGCCCTTCAATGGCTGGGCAGTTCTGGAAGAGATTCCAAGCACTCCTTTGCATACTTGAGGGTGCTGCTGGCACCAGAATCTTCTTGTCTTATTCTGATGTTCCTTTGCACCTAGCAGGGTGAACATTCAGCTTCAGGACAAATATCATCTGACTGGTGAGGTTCTTTGTCTTCCAAACAAAGCTTTAGGGTTTTTTTTCTCCTGAAGAATTTCAGCCTGATGGATATTGGCAGTGGAAGGCATGTTAAATAATTCATGAAGAAAGGGATGGACACAAGGAGTGTCAGTTCTCCTTTTTATACCCTTTTCCCCTGCAGCCTTCGAAACATATTTTATGCAGTTGCTTTATAATTCATACAATATATAAAGGCTAACCCTGCACATTAGGCTCTGATGAATATACTGTGCAAATTCATATGCAAAGCAGATCCAACCCTCAGGCCATTGGCACATGTCCAGCTGAAGAAGAGGTACCACTGTGTCGGGCAGCATTTTGTTGTTTCTGGCAATTCCCCCTGAATTTGAGGGAGGAATGAAACTAAATGGGACAAAGAAAGGCCACGGATTTTGCACTCCTTTACACCAGTAGTACAAGCACAGATCAGTAACCTCACTCGAAGCTGGAAGGATTTTTAGCAGGCTCCAGAGTGAATAAGGCTGCTGGTACTACTGTTCCTTCTCGTCAAAAATACCCACGGTAATGATTTGAAAGTAGTGCCATAGTAGGACATCGCTATCGCAAAAAAACTAATTCTGTACGTACAAACAGCACCCCGCAATTCACACAGACATGGTGCTGGCTCAGAGCTACACTGTGACTAAAACAAATGGCCGATCACATTGCAGAACTCTTCTTTTTAGTCACACATCTTGGCATTGTACACTCTGACAAAGAAAACACCTTGGCTTACTGAGAACCTGCCATAACTCTGGTGTCAACATGGGGATGAAGAAGAGTGTATCAAAATCTTTGCTCCGGCACGATCCAAAGCCAGCTGAAATAATTAGAAAGCCTTTCACATTCTTTCCTGACCTCAGACCTTTAATCCCCTCCAGCAGTCACAGTCTATCAGGTATTGATGCACCCACCTAAATAACATCGAAATACTCACGCATCAGAGAACAATTAGTCTGAGAGAAGCAAGAACAACAACAAAAAAATACTTTCAAAGAACAGTTTCTGCTAAAAACTTACTATTAATATTTTACCACTAGACTAAAACACCAGAGCATACAGCATATTATAACCCTGAATAGTGACATAAGAAATCCATTAAAATCCTAATTAAAGTGCATTCTGCATAACAGCAAGCCTTGGCACTGCAAGTCATCCGCAAACACTGCGAAATGCATTTGAGATTTGGAAACAACATGCGCAATTCTCTAAAAAAATGATATATATATAATTCAGCTCAAGAGACAAGGAAGTTTAATAGGATTCAACTTGCCCAACATTTTAAGTTTGCCTGAAATTACACGTTCGTCATCTAATCTGGTCTATCAAGCTTGGGATCCTGCTAAACTGGTACTGTACAGACACAGACAAGCCACAGCTTTTTCCAGAAGAGCTCAACGCTTGTAGTTATGATCCAACAAATGCTCCCCACCATAATCTCTTTGGCATTAATAATTTATTACACTTAATGAGACTTCTAACATGTAGAAAATTAGACAAGTCGTTATGTCTTCAAAAGATCATTTCCTACCAGGTGAAAGTCAGAAAGCAGCAGACGTGAGGTGGAGGGATGATCGTTCTGGCTTAGACGAACAGCTCACCGATTCTTCTTTGAAGGGCATGAATTAATCATCTCCAGTTACCTCCAGTTACCTCATACAAAGCCATTGTTACTTGTTTTTATACATACCTGTAAACCTCCAATCCTTTTTCCAAGTGTTGCACATCTGTCAATCTGCATTAATGCTATTGTCTGTTTGTTCGACAGGCTTCTTACAAACTTAAAGTAGTTAATTTCCTCTCCCAGTTGCTCCTCAGCACTGAGCCCAACTTCAAATCAGTAAAATTACTCTTCTTAAAACATCTTTCACTCCTCTCTTTGTCGGCAGCAGTTCCACTTCCTTTGCACAAAGATGGGTATTTCTTGACACCCTGGCAGTCAGTCCCCACAGCAGTGAGAATATGGTATTTCCTCTCCTCCATAAGACCCTTCCTTCTGGCTTCCTGTGCACCAGACCAGAGCTGGACTTAAAGGATCTTCACCCAAAGAGACTACCCCAGAGACCTTTCCCAGGCAAGGATGACTGCTTCAGGTCAAAACCTCACATTCAGACAGTCAGAAACTAGCTCTTGCTTGAGCCAGCTCTTCTCAGCCACACATAATCAGAAGGTGTTTAAGCCAAGTAGGAAGGGCTATTTCCCCCAGCTGAAGAAACTTTAAGAAGATAGAAATCTCCTGCCAGAGTCAACACCTGTTCCTAAGCCTTGAGCCTCTGCGGATACGAGCACAATCAGAAATTTTCTTCTGGCTTCAAAAGCAGAAGCTGCTGGAGGCTGGTGAAGCCATGAGCACGGGTGCTGCAGTGCTCTCACCACTTTGAGTGTTCCCCATTGGCTGCTGTTCAGAGGAAGAGAGACCCAAACTATCGACAGAGCTGAGGTGCAAAAGCTTCCAGAACATCTCTGAAAGTAGCAAATTACCCATGCAGGAGAGATCTGGAAAAGATGTCAGCAAAGGACACTGCAGGTGCTAACTGTAGTGGCTTTGTAAATGTATTCCCATATTCACCTGCACAGAGGTGACATCAGTCCAGGCACACATCCTGTTGTCTATGTTTGGGTTTAGTTTTATTTTAGAGTGGAGCACGCTTGATAAACCATGTAAAAGGAAGCCATGAGAAAAATGAGAGTATGCTAAACCAGGGCTGAGGCCAGCAAAGTACAGATGCTGAAGTAAGAACATAGGACAGGTTTAGAAATAATGGGATAAGGATTTACACTGGGAAATTTGAGTATGGTAGGATCTTTGGGAGGCCTTATTGTGAACTTTCAGTACTTCAAGGGGACCTGTAAGAAAGATGGGGACAATCATTTTAGCACAACCTGTTGGGACAGGACAAGGGGTGATGGGTTTAAACTAAAAGAGAGAGATTTAGGGTGGAGAGAAGGAAGAAATTGTTGATGCTGAGGGTGGTGAGATCCTGGCTCAGGTTGCCCAGAGAGGTGGTCGCTGCCCCATCCCTGGCACCATTGCAGGTGAGGTTGGCCTGGGCTCTGAGCAACCTGCTCTAGTTGCAGATGTCCCTGCTCCCTGCAGGGGGGTTGGACTTGATGAGCTTTAAAGTTCCCTTCCAAACAAGACTGTTCTATGGTTCTATGATTCTATGATTAAATGATGCAGACTACAGTGCATGGATCTTGGATTTTTAGCCCTTTCCATCTCCAGAAAAGATTAATGTACAGGGTCTGACCTGCTTTCCACTTTTCCATTAAAATATCACAGATTCAGCTCCCACTTCTCCTTTAGCCTGCGGGACCAGTCTTTGTGAAAGGAAAAAAGTGGGAGATGAAAATGGGATTTCCGCACTGCAAAGATTAAACATTGGCTCAGAACTGGCCACTATTTCCTTAAGGGACTTTTGGAGGAAGAGACTGTGACCAAGACACAAGATTGATCTGGTTTGTTTCAGCATCATACACTGCTCCAGCACAGCACAATTTATAGCATGTGCAGAATCAGGGAAGACCTGTTGAGCCACCAACTTTTGCTGTATTTTGTGACCAACATGGAATCAGTGTTATCTCCTCCTCTCTTTTCTTTGGGCAGGGAGGGGGATTTAGCATCTGGGTTGTTTTCCTCATGCTATGATTTTTTTAACTGCTGCATTTGCAATGTACTAGAAAGAACAGGAGTGTCAGTGCTTCTCCTAGCTTCTCCTGCATTTACCTTTTCTCATTGGAATTTATCTTAATAATCACACATTACAGCAAAAACATGTCCTTGTTTCTGTCAGAAATATTGCACTTAGTATGCAAAGTTGTTTTTAATCTTCAGATTGGTCTGCATACGTATAGATAGCGCCTTACAGCATTGTTTTGGCAGCCTTAATGGGGAAAATGTACGCACTGGGGCAAAGTAATTGGATTTCAGCTGAGAAGCAGCATTTGAATGAAATCAATAAAGATTCTGTCATCTAATATTTTAAGTTCGGTACGATGTGTATACTGCAGGTCAGTGTAAATTCATTAAAGAGATCAATGCAATGGAATTTGTCCTGGGTGCCTTGAAATATCCTAGGGTGACTTGAGAGGAAGTTGCTAAGGAAACAAGAGATGCGACTCGGAGAAACATTAAGGTGTTTTAAGTTGATGGCTGAATTCTTCTGAGTTTACAAGGTAGTACAACACAGGAAGTTGTCATGGAAACAAAGCTCAACAAATGGTTAATGAGTCGCCAAGCTGGGCAATTAGTGCAGGTGGCTGTGTCAAAACAGCTCGGGCTGGAACGCTCGTAAAATACCTGAACTTTCCCCAGGTTCTTGGCTGTTGGTTCTCACCCCAGGTAAAAAGAGCAAATGGTGCTTAGGCACCAAAATGGCAGATGCAGCAGCAAAACTATTATCAGAGACACTTCCGCAGAGCTGGGGTAATTTGCGATGTTATAAATCATAACTCCTTAACTGGCAGCGAGAAGCTCTGCTATAGGTAATAAACCCGCTTTGAATTTCTAATGTACTTTTCTTGCATTATTGTTCATATTAAATAAAACATTTTAATTAGAAATACTTTTAAAACTCAATTTGTGTCTTGACTGGTGTCTTTTCTCTGCCAAAGGCTTTTTGTTTGTGGTGACATTTTGGTTTTGCTTTTTTTCCTGGGTTTTAGTCCCACATCTACTTTTCTTCAGTAATAAATCCTAGCTGAAGTTATTTTAATTTCTGTAACAGAACATAAGAGCCATTTTCCAGGATCACGCAGGCATCAATGTTTTTCTTCCTTTATTATTATTCTGTTTCAGCTTCTCAATTTCCTTTCTTATTAGGCGTGATGCATTTCTTAGCTTGTGTACAGTGCTTTAGGGTCTCAACACTAATGTGAAAACTCTTATAACTGTCTATCAAATTCCAAGAGGAAATCCGAACCCATGCATAGTAAGATGCAATCCATGCTTGGTTCTAATGTATTAGAGGAAGACAGGACATTGGCACTTGCAGGGACATCAGCTGGTGCCCACACGAGAACGGAAGATGCCAAGCGCGTGCTGGCACTCTCCCAGATACAGATAGATCACCTCTAATGTATAGACAAGGCAAGGCGAGGCAAGGCAAGAAATGACCAGACCTCTACATGGAATTTCCTTTCACAAAGCTACTCATCATTTACAATTTGACTTCTTCAATAGGATCTTGTTTTTAGCCCTCAAGCACTCGTTCCTGGGAAGTTTTTCCAGACTAGCGCTCATCCTCCGAACACTGTGCCATGTAATCTGCTGAAAGGCTCCTGGCCGTTCTGTTCTAGGATCAGCCCGTCGCTTGTTAAAATTAACAGCTGTTCGAGATGTTTCACAATCATTTTTGTTCTGCCTTAAATAGATGGGAATTAAGATGCCAGATACTGTGTAACAGCATTTGTAGCTGCCTCATCATTTTAAGTTATAGCTAGGGTTATAAATGAGAGCTCAGGACCTTTCTCACAGCTCCATGCGCACAGCAATTGTCCATTTTGCAGAGTAGCGGTGCTTGCGCAGGAAGGAGGGTAAAGGAAGCCTGTGCCATCTGCCCTGCCAGTAGCAAGGCTCTAAACCTTTCATGAGGTTCGGCTTTTTCCCAAACATACAAAACCCTTCCCTTTGACCCTTCCACCCTCTCCTCACCACCATACCCCGAGGGTGACGTAGGCTGGAGAAGCACCCGCACACCCAGCGCACCCACACACCCTACCTGCTGCCCTGGGTTGCTCCTCATCCAGTAGATGGACAACAGGAATAAAAAACAGGAAAATCATCCCCCAAATGCAACATTTTCTAGCCCAGGAAGACTCTCTGGTTTTGTGTATTTGGATTTAAGGAAAGGAAGTGCAAGATGGAGTGTTCCTTCAACAGTTGTCCTCTCATCAGCCTCGCACAGCCCAGATGGGTGTTTGGGGAGAAGAAAGATGGAGAGAGGATCCAGCTCTCACGATTTCATTGAAAGTCTTGAAATTTCAATGTTTCCCCAGACTTTTGAATACTGTTTTCCAGCTTTTATCTAAGTTTCTAGACTTCATGGCCATGGAGAAAAGGTGTTTAAAAGGTTTAGGAGGACAAAGAAGTTAACCCTGTATAGGATTTTTTAATAGGATTTTTTTGCCATCTCCCTATTTTTGAGAGGCATTAGTCATAACACATGAATGATTGGGACCGGTCAAGAATCAGGACTCTAGATGTGAACTGTTTTCAGCATGAATGCATGCCCTTGGAAGCCACACAAGATATTTCACCGTCATTCCTGCTAGCAGAAGCACTAAATGGAAGGAGGGTTTCAGACGCTGTCCCTGAGCTGTGAAGGGTGCAGTAAGAGCCAAAGGAGCACAAAGCCCCATTGTGATTTGCGGCACGGCAGTTGAGCCCACCTCGCCCTCAGACGGATTCTGCAACCTGGGCCGTTTTGTAAGCATGCAGCTTTGTGCTAACGCCAAGAAAACGACCTTGAATTGTGCTTCAGAGCAACACAGGCAATTAAATACTCGCACATGGGCAAATAGCGGGGTGCATTGTTCGGCGCCTGGATGCCACGGAACGCGCCCTTCCTGCGCCACCTCTAATTAGCTCAAGGCTGCTGCCGGCTCCCGAGCACGCTGCAGAATAAAGGCCTTTAGAGAAAGGGCTTCTGCCTCTCATGTGGCAACGTATTCAAACTTGCAACTCCAGTGAATCCTCTGAAAGTTTCATGTCAATGCTCTTCGTACTAGAAAGTCTCTTTTTAGGGCCTGTCATGCTCCAAGGCGGCTGAGGAAGCGAATCAGACTCCGGCTCACTGCTTGTTGCCCAAGGATGGTGCACTCAGCTGGATGAAGGCAAAAATGCATCTTCTTGTTTTCCAGGTTCACTATGGAGTTAAATGCCAGGTGTTCTCTGGTATTTTTATAGAAAATATTAGAAGTTATTTACTTCTTGAGATCTTAATTAAAGGGGCATGGGAACAAGAAACTTTGAAGTTTCTTTGTGAAGTTATTTTTTTCTTTATTTTCTCAACTCTTTGCATTAACTAAGTCACAAGTGAAAAAAACAACAAACGAAACAAAAGCTCAGTTGTAACAGTAGCATTTACCCAGCACGTGATTTTACTTGATGATACACAGATCCAAGCTGAGGAGATACTGAAGCCCTGGGAAACACAGCTGTGCTACTTTAATAATTGTCCATCCTTAAATGCTCATATAAGTTAGGACTGAGCCACACAAGAATTAGTGGCATCACCAGGGCTTCTTGTGTGCTTAGAGATCACCAGGGCTACGAGATTTCCTCAGGGATAACAGATTGTGCCTTACTTAGCCAACACAACGAGCATTTCAGATTCTGGCTGCTCACAAAAGACTGTTTGCATCCCTCAAAACATACTCACGCTGGAATACGCACAGAGATTTAATGTGTGTACCCGTAAAACCTGAGGCCTGTCTATAAACAAAAAGGCAAAACTCCTCAAACAACCTCTTATGAATGATTTTTCCAACTGTAAATGTGAAAACAGAACCTTAAAAAAAAAAAAAATCCACGGTCCTTTTTCCATTACTGTAACTTTCAAAATGAACGGGTTTGTAAGCTTTTTATTCTTGAAAAACATAGCTGAACCAGCTCGAGAGGCCAGAGCTGTCTTCCCAGGAGGATCCTGTTAAATAATAAATACAAAACCCAATAACTTGCAGGCACTTCAAACCAGGCACAAAGCGCAGGAAGCTCGCAGTGGTTAGTCAGTAAAACAGAACCAGCGGTTCGAGCCATTTGTATTCACTGGGGCAGCTCGGAGCAGTTTGTTTCTCATTGACGTGCTGCTCACACAAAGCATCCATGGCAGAGAAACATCTCAAACACCTTCTGTGTGGAACTTCCCTTTAGGAAACACAGCTTGTGATATGGCAATTAAACCAAAAAAAAAAAAAAAAAAAAAGAAATTAAATCAAATCTATAAGTGACCCTCTCAAAGGAGCAAAGGAAGGTTTTGTCTTACAGTACTTTGGGGAAAATCCTCCCATTGCTCACATGCAGCTTTAGTAGTTTTCATACAATCACAGAATCGTGACACCTTTAAGTTCACTGAGTCCAACTTTTGCCCCAGCACTGCCAGGGCACCACTACCCATGTCCCTCAGCACCACATCTCCACGTCGGGCTTTGAAACACCTCCAGGGATCATGGGGACTCCACAACTGCCCTGGGCAGCCTGGGACAGCCCTGGACAACCCTGGAAGGGAAGAAATTGCTCCTCAGCTCCAGCCTAAACCTCCCCTAGGGCAACCTGAAGTTGATTCCTCTTGTCCTGTCACTTGTTCCTTGGGAGCAGAGCCCGACCCCCCCTGGCTCCAACCTCCTGTCAGGGAGCTGTCGAGAGCCAGAAGGTCTAGTCTGAGCCTCTTTTCTCCACCCTAACAACTGCAGTTCCCTTGACTCTTTTCTTACCTGTAGACCTCCCTGCATCTTTCCGTTACAGACTCATGGCTAAATTAAGGATATGGCCAAAAGACCTAGCAGGGACTGAGCAAGAAGAAGCCCATAAAAGGATGGAGGTTGGGACAGAGAATCCTGTCAGTCCATTGGCTAGCATTGAGCCAACAGCCCAGCATTGCAGGATGTGAATATGCACACCCAGGAGCTACATTTATCACCAGACCGGTATGGTGTGGCCTCAGCAAACTGTACAGGGAGGGAGCACAGAGGCTGTTAAATGCCAGTTGTCACGTGCTGGGTGGCAGTGGCCTCCAAGGTGGACATCTCCAGCAGTGGCACCAGCTTCTCCTCCGTCTGAGAAACCAGACCATCTGGTCCTAAACCCATCTGGTGCAGGGTCTGCAACTCCACCTGTGGCATCCTTCATCCCAGGGGTGAAATCTCAACGTCTTTCACTCTCCCAGCACTCTGTAGCCATTCCCTGTGCCAGACTGGGCCCGGCTCGGCTGCATCACTGAGTTGGATATTCAGAGACAGCCTCTCAGCAGCTCCTTGTCTTTAGCCCACACCCCTCGCTGGGCCAGCAGATGCCTGTTCAGAGCTCAGATGAGCCCAGCTAAAAAGTTTAAGTGCATTGCTGACAGAGATCTGTGCTAAAACGTGGGTGGGAGCCTGAGCTAAGCCTGTGTGAAGACATGCTCTCAGTCTAGATGATCCATCACAAGAGCAGCAGATCCATCCCGCATCAACGTGCATTTACTGTCCTAAATCACACTGTTTCTAGAGTCAGGAAAGAAAAACGAGTAAAGCAGAGAGAAAATACCAGGTAGGGACAAAAGGCGACAAGTGACAATACGCATGCACAGCCATAAGTGCCTGTGCACACCCCACACGTACCAAAATTGCATCTCTTCTGATAATACCCTCGGGGAAAGAGTTCGATTTCAGCCACAAAATTATATAGCTCCGGGTTCTTGGGTACATCATAGCTGTTGAGGGCTGTAGTTTCCAACTACCCGTTGATAGTTTGGGCTTCAAAGAATCACCTTCGTTCATTTTGCCGATAGTAACCATGGTGTGCAAAGCTGCTGATTAAAGTGCCAAGCTAAAGAAGGGCCAGAAGTGAGCAAGAACCTCTCCACTCCCTCCTGCCTCTGCTCACTTCCCACTCCTCAGCACTGGATCCCTTAACCTTTGCCACGACTTGCTGGTAAATAGTCTGGGCTAAAATTAGATATATGGCAAAGGGTAGGTGTTGCCATCTGCTGCATGTTGTTAATTCTTGGTGGCCTGATAACATCTATTTTTTATGTTCTTTATTAGGTTTCTGGGGAGGAAAATAGAGGGACAGGCCTCTAGTGCCACCATCAGTGGTTTTCAGTATTTGCTGCTTTTCTCCTCCAGCTTTGGCACAAGAGAGGGGTTTTAGAAGAACATGATGGGTGAGACAGGAGACAATGGGTCCTCATCTCGAGCGCACAGTAAAAGAGCTGGCAGTGACATCTGGACCTGCTTCCTATTCGTTCGGTGACCAGCATGTCTTCTTTCATGCAATTAGGGACTGTCTTCTTTGCTGTGATCTCGTTGTTGTTGTTGTAAGCAAGTCAGATCAGAGCTGAGAGATTAAAGTCTGTCCATCCATCTTGGTCGTCTGGCAAGACAAAGCCTGTCCTGGATTTGAAGCACATTTAAACATCTGCATGCTGCAAATACGAGCCTGGACTGATGCTGGATCACAAAACAAAGCTCTCAAGCAAAATAAGTATTAGTTTGTTGTACCAGCTGGCTGAGGAAGTACCAACTGTACCTGCTGCACGTTTTTTGTTGTTCAGAGCTAAAGAAATACAATACTCTTGTCTCGGCTGGGGGTTCAAGAGTCAGATGACTATGTTCTGTGATATTCAAACTCACATGAAAGCATAAATAAACCTCAAGCAAATCTAGGTCTAGCGTGACATGAGACCAATTGCTGTGGCCACCACGACATACCACAACATCTTCTAATGGAGCGCTGCCCCTTTAAATTACATTGTTTTAGACATTATCCTTCATTGCAGTGTTTTGAAACCATCACTTTTGCTCTTTCTTATCTTGTGCTGAACCCTCCATTTTCGTTCTTCACCTACAACCATGTTCCCAACAAAGATGGAGTCAGTAAAGCAGAAAAATGACTTGGCCTATGTGACACTGAGCCTCTTACTCAGTATGAGCATGTGGAAGGTGCTTCTTTAAAGACAACAGCTGAGGACCTGAGTGGCCTTTCCCATCTTCTCCAGTACACATGGTTAAGTGTTTTCTACCATGTATGGCTGAGCACACTGCCACTGTCAACTGGGAGGTGAAAAGAACTCAGACCACACAGGCTAAATAGAATCTTCATCACAGCTAGAATTGTCAAGAAATAAGTGAAAGGTGCATTAAATTATTTAAAGGTTAGTAGTGGGGACTCCCTTTTTTGGCACAAGCTTGGAATGCATTAGAAGTTTCCACCAAGGATCCTACTTTTATACTGACCCTCTATTTCACAATTCAGACTTCTTTGCTTTTCTCTTGGAACTCCTCACTGCATGACACCAGGTAGTTACCTCTTCCTTGGGCCCCTGTTGGGCATGTTCAGCAGTTCTCTCTCTTCTCCTAGGTGCTGGAAATTCAGTGTGACACCACCCGTGACAGGTAAGTGCCTCCTCCTCTATCTAATGAATGAGATGATGGAGCCACCCAGCTCTTGAGCTGCTGTCCTGGCTGCCATTTGGACATGTCTGCCCAAAACCCTTCCCAGGAAGGTTTTCTTTTGTCCTTCTAACTGCATGAAAGAGCCAACCAGCCAAGTGTTGCTGTCGGCACTGGCAAATATGTTTGTTTTCAGCATTTCTGTGATGAGTCAGTGAGGCAGATGTACTCTTCAAGGCCAGCAAAGTCACATTGCTGAGGTATTCAGAACTGCAAAGCAGCTTCCCAGAGGAGGTGAGGAAGCCTCAAGGCTCAAGACCCCCGGAAGGTTCACTGCCTGGAAATGTTAGAAGGTAAGAAATGGCAACAGCAACTATAAATGTCAAAGAAGATACTTAGTACTCACAAATCATATAATCATTGAATTGTTTAGGTTGGAAAAGACTTTTAAACTCATTGACTCCAACCGTTTGCCGAGCACTGCCAGGGCACCACTAACCCATGTCCCTCAGCACCACATCTCCACGCGGGGCTTGGAAACTCCTCCAGGGACCATGGGGACTCCACCACTGCCCTGGGCAGCCTGGGACAGCCCTGGACAGCTCTCAAGGGGAAGAAATTGTTCCTTAGCTCCAACCTAAACCTCCCCTGGGGCAACTTGAGGTGGGTTCCTCTTGTCCTGGCGCTTGTTCCTTGGGAGAAGAGACCAACCCTGACCTGGCTCCAACCTCCTGTCAGGGAGCTGTCACGAGCCAGAAGGTCTCCCCTCAACCTTCTTTGCTCCAGGCTGAACAACCCCAGGTGCCTCAGTTGCTCCTCAAGTGGTACATTAAGGATCCCCACCCAGTGGGAGAACCATTCATGACATTAAGCTCTCCCCAGGCACAGAGCTCTGTCAGGTAGAGCTGGAATAACCTGTAGACAAAGCAGATAAATGCTTTGGCTGCTTTTAGAAACCCTCCTGAAATATTTGATATTTTTAAATCTAAACAGATTTATATCTCAACATGAAGAAGCTGTACGAGGACAAGCGGATAAAAGAGACTGTCTGCAGGTGAAAGATGCACCATGAAAGAGAGGGCAGCCCCAATACACCCTGTGACCTGCAAGCGAGAATGGCTCCTCAGCTCAGTGGCTCTGCAGCCAGGGGCTGAGGTGTTAAAATGCTCGAAGGTCCAAAGCAGGCATCACTGGTCCCCACGGGAGGTGGGGTGCGAAGGCAGGTCGGTGCTGGAGGCCACAATACGCAGGGGACGGGCAGCTGCCAAAACCCGCAGCAGCTCTGCTCCTTCCAGCCAAGGGCTTGAGGTAATTATCATCTTGGTTCATGCCCCTGCAAGACACGGGGGGAGCGGCTTCTGATGCTGTCAGTAAGAAGGCTGGGGTCACATGGAAAAGGATGAGTCGAAAAATAGTCACAGATGATTTAGAAAATACAATGCCTTCCTTACATGGAGCTCTCTGCTGTTTTCTACTGCCCCAGTAAGCTGAGAAACTCACAGAGGGATCATCAGAGATGGGGAAAGTGGGCACCAGGAACCCTTAGGCGAAGCACTGCACCTTTGCTCCTGTCAGCTGGCACAATTTCATCCACTTCAGTGAAATTCCCCAAGTTCATACCAGCTGAGGACTGTCACATGCACCTCCAAGAGCAGAACTGAGAAAGAACAAAGGTCTGGCAAAAAAAAAAAAGTCATCACCAACAGTACCTACCGGGAGCAAGAAAACTAAATACCCGAGTCTGCCAATCTTCCTCATGTACTCACCCCGTCCCCTCACAAGCACAGCAAAGGCAGAAGGCTGAGGCCAGTTTGCTAACCCCCAGCTGCTGCCAGGGAAGGGAAGAACCCTCGGTGGCCAGATCTGGAGGAGCTTCCATTTTTTTCCATAATAAAACATGCACATTACAGATGCCCTGGCAGATTTTACCATTTTGCCATTTTATTGATTCTTAAATAGGAAAGCTATCGTACTTCTGGCTGCTTCTCATGAGGAGACTGATTAGATTATTTCATCATCTGGTTCATCAAAGCAGGAAATACTTAAGTGTCACAGCTGGTCTCAGACTAAATATCTAGTACCAAAATTTAAAATGAAAACCATTACATCTTCACCGGGTAAGCATTTCATAAATGGCTAGACAGTAAAAAATGATGAAGACAACAGCTATCATCTCACTTCTCCAGGCTGCAAAGGGAGCCTCAGCTCTACCCAGGCACTTGGATTTATTTCTGCTGGCTTCTGCTACCACTGTCATCCGAGGGGCTTTGCATAATGATCGGAGCTGGGAAAGCCAGAGAGCTAGCTGCATTGCTGACAGAGATTTATGACTGAGAATTAAAATCTCAGAGGCAACATCTTTATTTTAAGAGAGTCCCCAGTTATGGACACAACCTTCCCAAGCAGAGTACTACCCACTACGGAGGGGTCAGCCACAAGGAAGTGTATCCCCCAAGGGAGGACCAGCCCCACTCTCTGACTGCTTCTCCCTGCCCATCACTCCTCTGGGTATTGCTCTTCTTTAGCACACGCTGCTTCAGACAACAATTACATCCTTCTGTAAACAAACACACGGGACAAAGCCAGGTAATTTTATCGTCCTTCACCTCCTCTTACGTGTGGGCAGGGTACAAGAACAGACTCCTTGAAGAGAAGAGTCTGGGGTGAATTGCCAACACCCCCAGCAGACAGCTCACAGAAGGCCCAGGCTTTGAAGGTCTACTCAAGAAAAGCAGTATGATAATGGGTAAATCATCCCCTTTAAAGAGCATTCACATGAAAATCATATGTAAAAGCAGAGTCTTACTATGATACCGAAACCTCGGTAACTTTGTTAGGGACTAATATGATCCTGTTTCCCTTACAGAACTGTAATGTCATTATGGAAGTGGCTATACAAAGCCAAGATTATATCAACAAAATGAAATTGTTGTGTAAGACAGTCCCTGCTCTCTGTAGGTGGGGCTTCTCAGCACTATATAAACAGAAAGCCTCCCCCTGTAACGTGAGAGAAACATTGACACTGTTGATTCCTGCTGCATTTCTTACTTTGAGGGTTGTCACAATTAGCCTTGAAGGTCACAGGACCAAGAAAAAAGAATATTTCTATGTGTGAGTTGCATTACACAGCAAAATTTGTAAAAATTTAAAATTCCTCTTATGATCTGCACTTCCTTGACCTTATTAGAAATTTAGAAATCCTTCTAACTTTGCCTGGCCCTTCGTTGGTCAGAAATAGCTCTTTGTAATCGAAACTCTCTTGGGTTATTTTAATGAGCTAGGCTGTAGGCCTCATAAAATTTTAGATAGAAGTTTTGACTGGGTCACTTTGATGTGGGGAAACATAATTTTTATGCCAGAACTGTCTCTTTGAAGTTCTATGAACCAGTAGATGAACCATGAAACCTCAGAAAAGGACACACACCTTCTTCCTGAACTTGGCCTGACTTCTGGAGGGCACAAAGCAATGAACAACACAAAGGTCACGTAGTTAAAATCACACATGGAACAGTTTGAGTGCAGTAAGAGTGTCATAAAAACATTTTCAATAAGCTCTCTCCTGAACTAATAGTGTGTAACTTTTACAGGACAATACCATCAAATAGAACAATAAAATTTAGCTACAAACTTCAGTTAATGAGCCTGTAAAATCATGACCTGTGTTGCTGATATTTTTAGCTTATTACATTATTGGCAATTTTTTCCATTTCTAACTTGCATGTACTAACTTCTGCCTCCTTGAGGGGAGTACCAGCTTCTCTTCCTCCTGCTGCTTTTTTCTAATTTCCCATTATTCCCGAAACAACACATGCACTTGGTTACCACCACTATAGAAAAGTACCTGGTCGTTCAAGGGAAGGGATTTTATGATGCTGTTTCCTGTACCAGCAGAGCCCCTGATCCACACCAGCTCACAGCTCACACATCTTCTACCAATACCAGCCCTGACCAAAGCACTGTGGGGTGCCCCCTGACCCCGGGAGTCCTTCCTATGGAGTCAGGGGGTATCTGGGGCACACAGCTGGACCAGAGGAATATATTTGAGGTCTTGCTGGTTAGACATTGGCTCTGTGAAACAGCAGCTCCTTACTGGGGCCGTGTCCTCAGCAAAAAGTAGATAGGACATCATAGAATAGCTTAGGCTGGAAAGGACCTTGGAGATCATCTAATCCAACCCCCCCACCTCTCAACATGGGGTCTATGTTGGGACAGGACAAGGGGTGATGGTTTAAACTAAAAGAGGGAGATTTAGACTGCAGAGAAGGAAGAAATTGTTGATACTGAGGGTGGTGAGAGCCTGGCCCAGGTTGCCCAGAGAGGTGGTCGCTGCCCCATCCCTGGCACCATTGCAGGTGAGGTTGGCTGGGACTCTGAGCAACCTGCTCTAGTTGCAGATGTCCCTGCTTAGTGCAGGGGGAGTGGACAAGATGACCTTGAAAGTTTCCTTCCCACGCAAACCATTCTATGATTTCGTTAGATGTGGCTGCTGGACACCTACTCCAGTTCTGGCCTTCTTCACAGTATCCTGATTATTCATCCACTTATAGAGTCCTCTTTTCGTTGTTAGGCACATGCTGCTGAGTTGCCGGAGTTAGTCTGCTGTTTATAAAACTGCAAAAAGAGGTTGCATGGGGTATACTTTATCTTAAAGGTCTCTCCCAATTCGAACGATTCTGTGATTCTATGGTTCTGTTTCAGCATTAAAGGTTCAGGCAGTGTTATTCTTTCTTGATTGGCATAAGCAACATACTGGGGACTCAAATGCCTGCATTGATTCTCAGATATTGAGTAACCGAGGAGGTTAAAGGGGAAAAAAACCATAAATCCTGACAGATCAGGTGTGACAAGTTGAAGCGAGTACAACAAGAGTTATCAAGCAGAAGACAAGCCATACAAGCTGACAGGCAGCACAGCACCCTGACCATGAAGTCTGAGTGACTAAATTTCATGCAGGGGAGCTAAACCCGAAGACTGGTGAATGTGAGCTTAAATCTTAACTATCTCAACGTTAGATTTTGGTGTTTGCATGTCTCTACGTATGCCCTTTCTGGGCACAAAGATAGGCAACATCAACTTTAGTAACTGCACTGTGAAAGGGACACAGTCTGATACTTTGCCTAAAGGAGACCTCATCACTTGGGGCTTCATGGTGGCAGGGTCTCCATCTGAGCATCGTTACCTGTCTGCCAAAGTCAGGCTGGTTCCTGAGGCCTCCACAAGTGCCCCTTCCCTAGAGGTACCCCACTGCACAAAGGGCCGCGGCACCAAACTCTTCCCCTTCCCCCTGTGGATGATGCTTCTCTGTCTCCAGTATAACATAGTGGAGAGGCTGGTTTTCTTCCATTTTCAGTTTTTGAAGTGTTTCTCAGTACTAATAGTGGGAAAATTCTTAGTAAAAGTATCAGACCTGCCGTATGGGATCAAGTAGCAAACTGATCCACTGAGTCCAGTATTGTTTGTTTAATAACAGTCTGAAGGAACCTCAGAGTAAAACTCTGCTGTCTTGTTTTCCCTTCCCCTCCAATCATTAAAAAGGTAAAGAATCAAGGATGTGAAACCAAGTGGACTAACACAAGGCGAACTGCTTTTTTTGTAAGAGTACTAACTTAAATTTTGCAATAGGAGATCATTTTGAAATTGTCAAAAGGACAGCCTTGCTCAGGGCAGTGGTGGGGTCCCGACGATCCCTGCAGGGGTCTCAAAGCCGCGGAGATGTGGTGCTGAGGGACATGGGTTAGTGGTGCCCTGGCAGTGCTGGAGGAATGGTTGGACTTGATGATCTTAAAGGCCTCTTCCAACCAAAACAATTCTATGATTCTAAACTTCTTAAAGGAAAAAAAAAACCCAAACCAACAACAAAATACCCAAAGTCAGTTATTGACTAACAGGTTGTTGTTTGGTTTTTTTATTTTGGAGAATTTATTGCATTCCCTAAATGACTATCCCTTCTCCATCCTCAAAATGCTCATGCAGCTGATCTGGACCCAGACTTACCCCATCCTACACATAGGTCTGTAATTTGGGTAGACTTTCTGATCACTTCTGGAAATGGGGATATACTAGTTCATTAAACATGGCTGTGTTGCAAGCCAATTAAGCTGATTTGCATCCTTTATCAGTGGGAGTAAAGACCAATGTCTTTCCTGTGTGTTATTTGAGACAAAAGGGATGTAAAAATATTATCTGAGCAAGGAAAACACACCAGAGAGTATTAAACTCAGTGGTGACATGATACTATGATGGATATCTATCCTCCAGAGCTATGGGCAGGTATTTTATAGTTGGTGATAAAATAAATGGCATGTTTGGCATTCACAGAAAAGGTGATCTGGGAACCAGAGGAACACAGGAGAGATTGCTTTTATCAACTTTTCACTAACTGATGTGCAAAATCAAGGAATGGATTTTGTTTCTGGCCATACCTGTGTAAACCTTCAGTAGTTGTGGCCTCGGAGAATGAGGAAATTGCTGTGACAAAAGGTGACCTTTGCATTTCAGAGAAGTGAATCTCAAAATCTGTGTGCTGTTAGTTTTATTTTTTTGTAACATCTGCTTTTCTATTTTATTTTACCTTAAAATGGTGTGTGTCAGTCTACACACCACTCTAACCTTACACCTGGGATGAATGATATTTAAATACGAAACCAAATGGACTGAGGTTATTCTAAGTGGACTGTTGCCACATTAATGAATAATAGATGACATGAACTTCTCTGTGGGCTATAATGACCTAAGAGAGTGGAAACTTCGAGGCTAAATTTCTAACAGATCCATCTGAAAATTATGCCTCCCATCTAACGAAAGTTTTCCCCCCACTTGATACTGAGAGGCCACATCCACTGGAATGGCCTGCCCAGGGAGCTGGTGGAGTCACCATCCCTGGAGGTGTTTAAGAGCCGGGTAGATGTTGTGTTTAGGGACATGGTTTAGTGGTTTTGATAGGGCTGGGGGTAAGGTTGGACTTGATGATCTTGAATATCTCTTCCAGCCAAAACTGTTCTATGATTCTGTGATCCATCTGCAGGAAAGCCAGGGTAATCCCTGCTGTTATGAGACCCACAGTATCACAGAATCATTTTGGTTGGAAGAGATCTTTAAGATCATCAAGTCCAACCATAAATAAACCATATGGCATGATCCTGGTATGCTGCAGTCATTCTAAACCTTCTGCCCCTGTAGCATGGAGGTAAAATCCATATTAACAGGGAAAACAGTGTTGGTTAAGTTGCAGGTGGTTTGTGACATGGGGAGGGACCAGTATCTAGTTTGTTCTAATGCAGCCAATCCACGCATTTTGGTACATCAGCCATGAAGAATTTCATATATAGTTATATTTAGGATATCAGGGAACTGGCAATTTCTAATTCTGCTCTCACACTTGTCTGGAGCTGTTGCTGTTAGCTCCCACTCAGAGACAAATGTCCAACACTTCCTATGTATTTGACATGAAAAGAACCGCAGAAAAGCAGCAGAAACCTGATGGGGCTTGCAACCTAATTTGCAGCAATTTCTCAACCACACAAACTATGAAAAAACTATTAATAAACAGAGACAGAAAGCCAATAGAAAGCTGCTGTAAAGATATTCTGTACCACTTTGTAAGGCACAGCTTGGGTTTGTCCACTAGAAAAACTACAGGTAAGGGAAAATTTTGTTCAGTCTTTCAGGAGAAGTATCAAAATGCTTTCTTAAGACAGTGTCCTGGAAAACAGAGAGCATGTCCATAGTTTTTCCAATACTTTGTGTTTAATCAAGATTTAACAGCACTGTACATTTTGTCATTATATACTTTGAAGAATCAGAGTATTCATTTCTTCAAAGAATGATAGAATGGTTAGGGTTGGAAGGGGCCTTTAAAGAGTATCTAGTCCAAACCCCAATGCTTCCTTAAAGCATTGGGTTACAAAATGCTTGCCAGGCACATTGTCTGCCACTAGACAATGAGAAAGACTGAGATTTAATGATGGACTAAAGTGATGAGTTTGGAAAGTAGCTCAAGCTTCCATTGGGCAAATGCTCACATATTTTTAAAGCGTAATTTGTGTCTGCAAAGCACTTACCTGTTTAGCCAGACTCTGTTGAAGAAAATGGAACCAAAACAACTGTTTTCAGCATCCAGTTTAAATACAAGCACCCATAACCATTTAAATCAAGGGGATTTTTTTCCTGGGTATTGTTCAGTGGTTTTGTGCATATTTGTTTGTGTGGGATAAGCAGAAGAAATAGAAGGTGCCACAGAGAAGCAGAAAATGAACAACCAAAACCAAGGGGCAGAGTCTGAATAAACCTTGAGAATGTGACCCTGAAATGAATACAAGCCTACAGCAGAGCCTTAGAATTAATGTCAGTTGGAACGTGGTCTAGAAATAAGGTCAAAGTCCTAGTTTCCTTTTTTCAAATATCTGTTTCACACGTTCTGATGTAGTAGCTTGGGGTCAGAGAAGGGTCTGCTTGCTTATTCAAACACAGGACTTTTTATTATGAGGAAAGGAAAGCTTAAGAAGGGATATAAAACCTTTAAGCAAACATAGCACCCTCCTGAAGATGCTGTAATAATCTGAGAGTTTCTTACTGAGTTTGGATCATCCACAATTAGGAGCTTGATATCTATCTTATGTGTTTCCTACAGTTTGTATCAACAGGACTGTGTGAAACTCATGCATCTTCAGAAAGTGACTGGAGGGTAGTTAGTGCCCCTGCTCTGAAATTATCCTTCCAACTTTTTGCTTTCCCTGGGGGTATTTGATTGAACAGACACTCTCAAAGCACAACAGACAAATTAATACATCATATTATTGCAAACATTTGCTGCACACGTTCCTTAAAAGCCCAGGTGAGTTAAGAAGCTTGCAACAGAGCTCAAGATCATTTAATTTTTGAAAAACAATGCATGGCCTAAACATTCAAGATGAGAGCTTGAGTAAAAGCTCAGAAGGCAAGACTTTTTAAATCCTAACAACTCTTACTGACACTAATATTTTTTGTGGGGGTTGGTCTCTTCTCCCAAGGAACAAGCTACAAGATAAGAGGAAACGGCCTCAAGTTGCACCAGGGGAGGTTTAGGTTGGAGCTGAGGAACAATTTCTTCCCCTTGAGGGTTGTCCAGGGCTGTGCCAGGCTG
>WTSP01009592.1:59336-74484 GCA_025331215.1 Actenoides lindsayi | reverse complement strand
CTGCCCATGGCAGGGAGGTTGGAACTAGATGATCTTTAAGGTCCCTTCCAACCCTGACAATTCTATGATTCTATGATGATGAACTCACAGTCGAGACGTCTGTGAGAATCTCTGCACCAGGATGGGTGTAGTTCTGTGCCTCACTTTCTGGTTCCCTTGTGACAGCCTCAGTAGTTTAGCCATGGACCTAACTAGTGTGGACACGCACAACTGCCCCCAGTCTTGAATTACCCAGTGTCATTCAGGAAACAGGCATGCTTCTGCTCTACGCCTACACACCAGAGGAAGAAAGGAGGGCACTGCTATCACTGAGTTTCCCACTGCCATTTTTTATGGACACTGAATGAAAAAAAGAAATCAGGAAGCAAGTTGTTGTCTATTACCCCTGCAACAGACATAATTTATCCTAAAGACAGACCAACACCTCCCCTGCCCAGATCTTTGTATTTTATGATGAATGATGCTTCTACAAGGAAAGATTGCTCCTACCGAAGTTTTCTTTCCAGGTGGATTCTGTTGAGATATAAGGTGCATCACAAAGGCACTTCTAAGCATCCTGTGAAACAGTCACTTTATTGTAAAATGAGTATCATACGGTAGAAAATTTACATTTCATGCAGTTCAACTCTTGAAAGAAATGTACAAACCATGTTTCATTTGTAGAAAGGAAAACAGGAGCTACAAACTGAGGGCAAGACTGGCCAACTGGTTGAGGAGTGCCCAACTTGTAAAATCTGAGTGAAGAGTCCTTCAGTATTCATATCCTGAGTATTGTTTCAGTTCAAGGATCACACAACAAGAAACACTTCATTACTTATTCTACCTGGTATATTGTACACCTCTAGGCTTTTGGGTTTTTGTTTACCAGAGGTTTCTCTTATTTAGGCTGTAAAGGATAAGTATCTTGTAAACAATGAGGTTGGATTATGGGGTTGATAGTATTTGGACCTTCCTCGCTAACAGGCTGTTAAAAACAATAGATAAGGGGCTAGGTTGTGATAGGCAGACATCTCCGCTACAGAGCTTTAGGAAATGAATCATCTTTGCAACTTAGACGAGTTTCAAAGCAAACTGACTACAGAGAAGCCGCTCCATGGAGGAGGCATCTTTTGCTTTGAGCTTTTGATACCATTTGCTTATGTATTTTGGGTGCTTTCATTTCAAAATCACGAAGTTCTTATTCCTGATTATCGCATTTAATAATACTATGAGGAACAAAATGCTTACACTCCAAGTGCGTGTAAGTACAGGGTTTATTTCACTTATTTCCACATCTCATCTTGTTTATCATCCCTGTGAATCTTCTACATAGTGCATTCAAAAACTGTCTTGCTCAGATGCCAACAAAGTGCTGGGAAAATTTCCATTATCTAATAGCAAGGCTGCAGATGACCACATAAATTCCCAATGTTTCTACTGAAAGTAGCAGCCTCAATCTCCCTCATACTTTTGGAGCAAAGAGACTTTGCATTTAGCAACACATGGCATCAGCTCTGAGAAAGTTTGCTGTAATTTTCTAAATTTAAGTACAAAGGAAAAACTAAATGCCACCATTTAATTTAATTTTAACATTAAATTCTGTGTTTGGGCAAATGGGATTGGTTACTTTACTCAGCGTTAAAGTATCATTTCCAAACCCCTGCAAATGTGGCGGGAAGGAAGTGGTATCAAGGAATGCCTTCATGGATCTTTGTTTCAAAATACAAACATTACACGGTAAGTGTGGTCACAGTACAAATTGTGGCTATGCCATCTGCAAAACTGTAATAAAATTTCCTTACTTCAGAGAAGTGCCTTAAAGATTATTTAGTAAAATATCCGTTCAGGGTTCAGAAAATATTAAGCATTAGCTATTACAAACTACATGTTAATTTATGGTAAACTGCAGTAAAGCCTGACTGAAGTGCTTTGTAGGAAATTCTCACTATGCACTTCTGTAGTTAATTCTGGATAACATCTACATAAGACCATTGTATAGTAAAAGAATCACTCATAGCTTAGCGCCTTCTTTTTAAACTATTACTTGTTAGCTCTGCTAAACATGTAACTGACTATTAGGAAATCCAACTGCATGTTAAGTAGTAATCCCTATATTTAGAAAAAGAATTAGAAAATTTTATAACAGTTATTTTTTTGCTACTCCTTGCTTTCCAAGCTTTGGTTCAAAAAAACTTGTGCAGAACTCTCCCTGCAGTTAAGGACCATGATAGAAACTGGTGACATAAACTGACTGAGGAAATTATTCTTTCCTATAGCTCCAGCTCAGCAAACACTGATCAGGGGACCATATCCCTCCTCATTATGACAGTGTTTAAGCATGTGATTAACTTGCAGGATGTGTTCCATTGCCAAAAGCACATGGGTAAAAGCTGTCTTGGAAAAGGACCATAAATAGACATAATTTGTCAGCACCCCATTAGACACGTTATTTGGATTCATGTAACACCTCAGCTAAAACACACAGTTCTGTGCCTTTTAGCGAGTGGTGCTTGACCTCATGCCAGTGACCACTGTAATGGTCCAGCCCTCTGCATTATGTGATCATTTTACAATATATGCAAAAGTTTCTAAAAAGTATCCCCTTCCTTCCCAAGCTCCCATGAGATGTGGTTCACTAGGAGTAATCCCCCAACTATCATTCACTGATCTTGTATAAATGCTTTTCTTCATGCTGTTCAGAAAGGGCACATGCTGTCTTGTGAGAGACTTCTGATTTCATGGATGTTGTATATCCCATCACTTCTGCATGAAGCTCTTCCTTGGCTAAAGCAGCTAGTCCTTAGGTGTTTTGTGAAGAAGTCTGGGCATCATACTTCCTAAAACTTTGGTTTCGAAAAGATTCCCTGCAATGAAATGGATCAATAAATAAAGTTGGCAAATGAAAAAGCATCCAAGAAATACCTGCCTTGTGAAAAGGAGAAGCTGACAAATCATCACCTAAAGCATGTTATGTGTTGGCAGGTAAAAGGCATATTCCTTCTTGTGCTCCCACCACACACTGGACACAGTGGATTGGTGAAGAAGTGTATATTCATAGGTAAAGAATGTAAATTAGGACTTTTCTGTCTCAGTCATGGGACTAAACTGGATTATGTTATCTGGGAGTGAAAGGATCCCTCTTACTTCATGCTGGAAAACACCACATGGTGCCATGTGTTTAAAAACAAATGCACACCTGTTTTATGTCCTTCCTGGCTTCAGATGTTGAAGAAATGGCACCATGTTTCCAGTATCTTTCCCTTAGGGTGAGGGGGAAGTCTTCTCTAATGATGCATTAAAATCGCATGAATTCCCTACCCCAGGAATGAGCCACTTGAGAAACATAGTTAATACAATATTCAGCTGCAGTGGAGGTCAGCAGACTTCTTTAATCGAGTATGAAGTTGGCATTGTATACTATGGCCTGATTTTAGCTGCCAGTAAAACTTTCTTCCTTGCAACAATGTCATCTTTTTATATATAAAGGATGTAATCTTGCCCTAACTGTACCTTGTGCTGTGGACTTTCACTACAGGTTTGTACAGCTCTGGGATCTTCCTCTCAATCATGGGTCTAAGGTTCTCCTTCAGCTTCCCGTAGTTCTTTCTGAGCTCTAGCTGATATTCTCGCTGGTCAGCAGTAATAAGACGCTTGTTTTTCTCCACTGCTTCACCACACCTAGGCAAAAGGAAAGAAAAAGGCACGGCATGTATCACCTGCTTCCCTTGAACTCATTAACTTTGTCCCAGGTAATCTGAATGGCCAGGGATCCAGTTCCGCTGGGCTAAGGATTCCTCTGATAACTTGTCAAGTCCAAAATGATAAGGAACTAGTAAGAAATCTCTGTCTTTTCAAAGAATACAAATTGAGGTGATATTTTTAAGACATTCAAATTGCACAAGGGGGTCAATAAAAACCAAATGTAATTTCTGCAGAATACTGAGCTACCTGTGTACTTACTGTAAGCAGATGCAGTGACAACAGCAGAGATTTGATGCTGTGTTTTCTGCATAAGGCTCATTTTTATTTAACTCAAACTTATCCTTCAGCAATTACTCTTTGTTTGGACTAAGAAGATGAATATCTTGCTATGTGAATTTGCTTAACAGTTACTAGCATATCTAAAGCAAAGGCCATATATGTCTACCACTACCAATCTGTCTGCTTGACAGATGGGGTCAAATGTTTTCAACAGCTGCCTCTGTAAAAATGTCATTTTATTAAAAGTAAAATCAAGGCAATAGTCTGAAATGCTCGATTTCTGTAAAATGTCAAAACAAATGGAAGGTCTTAATTTCTACATAATTAATTTGAAGTGCTAAAATTTGCTCCCACTTAGGATGCAAAGCACTGACCATGAAGCAGAAGTAACAAGTCTGGAGCAAGTGTCTAAAGCATGAGATGCCAGGATTCATGATGCTATCTTGCATAATTAATTACACAGTTATATTATTGTTGCATTATTGCAATTATTTGCTTTATTGATACAATTCAGTATTTCAATTTTGTTTTACTAACCTCATTATAAACTCTTTGAAGCACAACCTCAGCTTGTTGTGACGTCGATAAAGTTTGGGGTCTGCTGGAATTTCAGCCAGGAACACTTGCGCTACCTCTAGTGGTCCCTTATAGAAATAACACAGGAAAATGTCAAAAACACCTGCTTAAGACTGAAAACAGACCACACATTTGGTTAAGTCGTTTGTTATTTCATGAGTGGAATTATGAAAGAAAGCCATGCAAAGGGACCGTAACAAGATGGGGTTTTTTTTCTCCTTACTCGCCCTCCCTCCCCAAATTTTCCTTTGGCAAGCAGAGTTTTTGCCCATCATATTTTATCCTCTCCTGATTTTATTTCTCCTCCAGCCCTACAAAAAGCAAACAGACAAATTCTGCTTAGCAGAGAAGAGCTAGGATAGCTCTACAACCAAACCTGGTTACATGAGAGAAACACAGCGCCTGTGTGTGGCAGTACAAGACCCCAAAGGAGTTAAATGATCCCAGTGCAGAAAGAACCACCCTTTCCAAAGTTTACAACATGTTCCTTCAGACTAGAGGCTTTGGCTGATGAAGAGTCTACAGAATCTGAGAGTATTTAGGTTTTCAGCAAAAAAACCCCAAGCTCAGTGAAATTGTGCATATTGCCAAGTTTTCTCTTAGTTATTCTTCATTATTTTATTTATTTGTTTGTTTGGTTGGTTGGTTTTGTTTTTTTTTTTAGCAGGCATATTTATGTTATAATTCTAGCATCTCAACTTTCTTTTGGGGCGCTCAAGTCTTCATGTATTTTCTGTGAAACTGTGAGTTTGTGGTGGTCCAATAGCAGAATTGTTATTCCCATTCCCCAGGGATACACCTGGAGTAGAAAAAAATGTCTGAGAATGCTCATGTGCCAGAAGTGGAAAATCCTTTCATACATTCATGACGCCTCTTTGAGTTTCTGCACCTAAAACCCAGACAGCACTTCCACAAGCAATTTCACCAGAAGCATACCTAATGAACAGTATACAATGACTAAATACCAAGGGATGAAGTTTGAATGCACATTGTGACTAAATGTGTCTGACTAGTTGTGCTTCTTCCAGTGCAAGAGATAAGAGAGCAAAAAAACTCAACAACCCACAACGAAAAAAAGTATGCAGAAACTCTTAATTTGTCTTGTTTGGATCCTTTACCTGATTTACAGTGGCTCCAACCGAGCCCTGCAAAACCATCTGGAGCATTTTGGCGTCTGGTGGTTCTTGGTTGGTGGCTGCAGTTAGTTCCTGTGTTTTTTTCTGCATATCTTCAATAGCAACTTCAATGGGGGTTAAAATGAACTAATGGAAATGAAAGAAAAGATGCTTCATTAGCTGAACCATGCATGCAGTTGTCTTGTTCTAAAGCTGGCAATACCACTATCACTCTCCTGTGCCAAGAGCAGTATTTGTGAGACCCAGGAAGACTGTTCAATCTAAATGTCATCTTGCAAGATGCTGCATCTGATCCAGGCCTCTTTGACATCTTATCATTTGCAAAAATAGGATGTGGATCTAATTCTTTGTTTGCCTAAATTCATCATTATTCTGTTACTAACTTTATGTCTGAAATGGTTTTGCACTTTCTATCTTTAGAAAGCTTCCCTGTCTTTAAACCAGCTCTGAGCCCAGTGTAGTTCTTTGGCTGTACTTTATCATCTAGAAGTACAGTCATAAAAGGAGCTCCACACATCCTCCTCCACAGCATTACAACCAGGAGGTCAAAAGAAGAATACACACTCACTATCCTCTCTTCTCCGTAGTAAATACCAATCTTGCAGCTGTCTACCCATTCTGTGCAACTCCCGCTTATGAAAATAACAAGACCTAGAAAAGCACCCTTCTTTTTCTCTGCCAAGGAAAAAAGATTTTCTGCCAGATTTGAAAGTCTTCCCACCCAGAGACTCATTCATACCCTGAGAAATTAGATTTGTTCTCAAAACCTCGTTACCTCTTCTTTTTGAATGACATTGATTCTAGTTTTGATGTAGGGGAAAGCATGCATTGTGGTTAGGATGGTGTTCCTCTTGTATTGCTCACTAAGCTCTCCTCTGGGGCGCCCATCCATGGTGAAAGGTGTGGTGTACATGAACCTACAGAGGTTGAAGTTCTTCTCAAAATAGGTTACCCTGTCTTTCATCTCATACTCATCGAAATACGGCTCCACAAAAGTAATTTGTATGTATGCCTGAGAAAAGAAGGAAGAACCATTACAGTACTTTACAAATCAAGAAGCGTAAAAGGAATGGCATATGTGAAATATCCCATAGTTCACATTTGCTAAGCATGGTCTGGAAAAGCACAGAGCTGCAAAGCCTTCAGGGCTCTCTCTTTTCTTTAGAGCTGACAAAACTTGCCTGTGGGGAGGGCACAGATTAACCCTGGGGATCAGAGTCAGATCAGGGACCAGAGGTCAGAACTTCTACTTTTCACACTCTGTGACAAGCTACCAAACTAAGCCTTTCACAGAGGGCACATAGATAAAGCCAAGTTAGGGTTGGGTTTTTTTTGTAATTAATGTTTGATCATGAAAGTTTTAAGGGGATCCCTCTCTCTTCCTTTCTCTTCTGCGTCAAAGCACTCAACACTCTCAGTAATACTTTCCCTACCTTATTTGGATCCAGCTTTCTTTTGTCTACAGGAGCAGAGTCCTTAATCACTTCCACAGCATCCTCCCCAAAACACTGGCCATAAAATCCCTGTAAATGAAACACAATTATCCTGGAGGGTTTTTAGTCCTTAATACAATGCTAATGATCTCTATGCCTCTAGGAGAAAGGAGTAGCCATGACAATTTCTGGGCTCTGTGCAGTCAGCACACTGCTTCATGAACCACAGCTGGCAAGGGTAAGGCATGTTCTGGCAAAGGTCAGTGTGAGTTGCTCACAAAAAAACCAGAACTTGAGGTAAAGGGATCAGAAGGGAACATTGCAATTCCATGAAAAAGCTGAAAAGGTACCAAAACAAATACCTGGTATATTCATCTCAAATCATTCAATATATTACAGGCATGCCATAAGATACATGGTCTCCAGAAAATGGCCTCATTTTCATCATTACACTGTGAAAGGGACTACAATGGAAAGGATATCCACATAGGAAATAATCTATGGTATAACTCAGTTACTGATCTTAAAATAGGAGTAACACTGTTAGAATTGTGTGGGTTCATTAGAAAGTATAACATAACATTGGTGATCATATTAACACAATGTTTTTTTCTTTACCTCTAATCTGTGAGAAATCTCAGGAAGTTTGGTAATAGCAGGCTCTTTATAGACGAATTCCTGTTCATCCAAGTCCCCAAATTTGGACCCATAGAAACCAACACGGAAGTAAGTTCCAAACATTCGCTTTTGACCCTAATTGATAAAAAGAAAGAGGAAATTTATAATTACTTAATTTTTTATGTCAGTGATCTAGTATTTGGATGCCTTTTTTTCCCAACTCATGTGCAAGAAAACCCTCTAATCCTGCATTTTCCCTATATCAGAGACAGTTCTATGTAACTTAGAATTCAGGCTAATCATGAAGTGACTTTGCAAAACAAAATAACTTATGATTTTTAAATTCCATTGGATACATGTTAACAAAATTAAAATTTTGCAATGAAAATAGATATGAATTTGAAACTCACTAGCCTCAGTGATAAACTTCTTCTGAAGAAAGAGAAGGAAAGAGTAAGTGCAAGTGCCAAGAATTTAGACAGTCTTTTGTATTTGTTTTAAAACTAAAAGCACTAGTTGATTGACAGTGGTTATTTTTCTTCAATACGCGTGACCAAATGGAATCATGCATGTTCTTATTCTAAGTCTGACATGTTCAGCTATACTTTTGTAACTCTAAACCAGTTTTATATTAATCTCTGTTTTTTGTACAGAGGACAGAGCCTCTTTTCACTGTAGACTACCCCTTGTAGGAAGGCCAAGGCAGATGGAAGTTTTTGTTAAAAAAAAAAAAAGGGTCTATTTCAGACAAACTGTTTTGTTATCAGCAATGTTAACCAAACAGTGTAGCCTGGCAATGTGTCTTGCTTGCAATGTCTTGACTCATGATTACCTTATTAATAATGCTGTCAAAGGCCTTCTGTAGCTTGCTGTGTGTCAGGGTAAGCTTCCTGAAGTCTCGATGTGCTTCCAGTATAGGGATGACAATTTTGTACACTTCATTCACAGTTTCATACAATCCTCCCTTGGAAAAAAAATAGAAGAAAAGAAATGAATCCTCATGCATTCTGAAAAGAAACTAAGTCTCCATTAATGGCCTGGCTGAAAAGGGGATTTATAGGACTTATCTTTCAACCTGCTATGTTGCTTGCTTAAGCTTTCTAAAAACTAGTAATAGTAAATGGATAGTTCTGAGCTGCAAACAACAAACTGGATCTAATTTGGATCTCTGATCTATTGTGTTCTCAAGCCTAAATTCCTGTGTGTAGCATGTGGCTTCTACTTAGAGGCTGGAAGAGTAAAAAACATGGGTGAGGCAAAAGCAAATGGATTTGTTTAACATGTATGGTTCAGGGCAACCAAAGCTGCAACTGAACAAAAGGAACCCAAAGATATCTTCAGAGATGCTAAATCATATATCCCCTTTAGCACTACAGCAATAAGATGAACTATTTAGGTATTAACACCATGCCTCTTTACATGTTAAGCGTAGATTATGAGGCTGGTGGTTGTATGCTGTGTAAAACTAACTCTAACATGCTTTCTAAAATCTAGAGTTCAAGCAAGATCTTCTTCTTATCCCAGGAAAATGCCAACCAAAAGGCTTGGTTCATGCTTGGGGCAATCACTTTCTGCTGATGCTGCGTGTAGCCTGCACAGCAGAGGTGGATATATGGCTGAGCCAGGCTACCTGAAAAGCCTAGCTTAGATCACTTGGCTGAGGCAGGGCTGGGTCAGGCAGTAGATGTGTCTCTGCCTCTTGTTGGTTGCAGTGGGGCAGATCTGTGGAGCCTGGTTTAGCAGAAAGGCTTTGTTTCTTTATGTGCCAGAAGATAAGCTATGGATCTGGCCCAGGCATCCATCTCTATCTCCTAGTGATTTTGACTCTCACTTACCGTGCTGAAGAGCTCTGCTGCTTGTTCTAGCAGCCCTACCAGGCCACTTTCTGAGAAATACCTCCCAGAACATATCCCATCTTCATCCGGAGACAAAACATCATCTGAAACAGCAGATTCTTCTAGCACATTGGTTGAAATATTCTAAAATGCATCAGAGCAGATAAATCAGAAATGTAGACCAATGGTCTTTCATAAAGACCAAGGCAGAAACAGTTTCAACATATTTACACGATGGATGAAGAATGAGATTATACAATTGCAGCCAGTGGATACACAGTTAAATTCCATTTAGAAGTGAATGTAACATCATAAATCTCCACAAACGGCAGATCAGGAGTTTCACTACAAGAATCCTAAACTTTCTTTTTTGCCTCAGGTTTAAAAGGCAGACCTCTGTAGGTCACAAACTGCCCCCCCTCTGGTGGCTGTATTTCCATGGATCTGCAATGAGCTCAATCTCTCATGCCTCAGGGGTCACAATCAACGTACCATTTCTGCTGCTGGAACCTGAGGGTGGGAAATTCCAAGCTGCACCCCAGACCTCCCGCCACCTGCTTGAAGTCAAACTTTCAAGTTGCTGATTCTACTTTTGTAAGCAGAGAAGAAGTAGAACGTAGACAATATTGCACTAAAAATGGCAATAATTGAATGCTGCTTCTCATTTCAGCCTCTGCCATATTACACCTTGATCCCACAGAATTTACTCAGTTCCTTATTAAAATTATTGCTCTTATTGCGTGTTTAAATAAAATTAGATAAAGATGAAATAAAACTAGATATACAGTGTCGGTCACTCTTTGATATTCTAGATCTTGAAATAACATGTCTACAGTTCTTCACGATTCCTTTGAATAAATGACACTGGGTAGAGTCAATATAAAAATTTTTATAATACATAGATACACATGTAAATGAACATACATATATTTTAGTATGTATATACAGTATGGAACTAGCATATGTAACTTTGAACAGCAGCAGAAATGCTAACCTTCAATTTGCTAGTAATAAAAGGGAGTTAAACTAGTGTCATAGTGTCTCATTTCAGCAGAAACTGGCAATGACAATCTGTCTGAGTGCAGGATAGATGCCAGCTGGCTAGCTAGCCAAGTCCTTAAAGACATCTTTGTAAAACGGCAGAGACACTGAGGGCTGTTACTGTTAATTAGATTTCAGATAAAGAATGGGGATCACATATCACTGGCAACATGGGACTTTACCCCTTGTGTTTTGTGGAAGCATTTATTTCTTCATGGGTGAAATTTACGCCAACCATGCTGCCATCATAATGCCTAGTCTGCACACCACATCAGCTCCACTAGAAGGGTGAGCACAAGACAACCATTAGCAGGACTTAAGAATATGTCTGAATTTTAGACAGAGGGAAAACTGCAGCACGTTTTAGCACACCCGTGTCACTTTTTACCTACCAGTTTCATTGAAGATAGTGACTTCATCCAGTTAGCCTCCCTCACACATACCTAGGGAAACTCACAAAACCCGTGCTGCAGCTCAGTGTCTGGTTTTCCCTTTCTGTAACAATAGGCATTAAGGACTGTTTTCACAGAATGGTATGTGGACTATTTTTTTGTTATTTTTTATTTTAAATGTAGAAAAGGAAATAGAGTCCAGAGGAGTGATTTATTTATGAAAGTAACCAAGAAAGTCATGGGCACTGATTATCTCTTCTTTGCCTTTAAACCTGTAATAACTAATGTTAGGCATGTATTTCCATGTGTTACAGTCCATGCACTGGAGAGTCTTCGACACATGTAGGATAGAGTCTTCCTAATGTACTCCTGCTGCTTGCCTGATCTTTTACAAAGTGGACATACCTCACCCACCTTTTGCATTGATCTACCTTTCATACTGGAGAATTTTATGCATCCTTTGTATAATAAAGGCAATACATAAATTACCATGCACATCAGCAGCAATTATTTTGGACCTCACAAGCCTAGTTTTCTTTAAGGAGAAGAAACACTTATGTAAACTTGAGTGGCTTTACTGTGATTTCTAGCCTTGTCACTATATTAGATATGGCTAGGGTGGCCTGCATTGTAAAGAATGGGACCTCTTCTTTTGAAAGGTTTTGTAAAAATGCAAAGTGTTGTTATAGTTAATTATTGTTATTGAGCAAACTGAAATTCAAAATCGTGCTGTCAGATATATATACATATATAAATATATATACACAGAAGTATAAATCATTGGACAGAAGTTTAGCCAGTAAAAAAAATTATATACAGCTATTTTAAGAGTAAATGAATTTAACAAGAACACTAGTCCATCACCTGACTCCTAAGGTGGAATTGCAAATACTAATGCCCAGCATACTAAATTTAATGCAAAATGCATTAAATGGTTCTATCATGTTCATATTTACTATTCTGAAGTGAAAAAAACCAAAACCAAGTGGTGTGTTTATTTACTATTCTGAAAGGAAAAACCTTTGATATGATATAGTTATAGCAAGGGATGATGAATGCATCAGCTACTAGTGTTAGCCAATTCAAAATCACCTGGACCATAAAATGTGCTCCTCAACAGTTTAAAATAGCTGAGCAAAAGGGTATTCAGTCAGCAAACACTGAGTTGCCATATGTTTTAGGAAACTGGAGAAGTTCCAGAGGAGGAAATATGAGGAAATATGCTTTGGGGACCACATTTTTTAAAAAGTAAACAAGATGAGCAGATAGTGGTAGGTTTATCAGTCTGCATTGAGGACAAAGTGGCAGAAATACTGACACAAAATTTTCCTAAAGAAAAAAATTAAAGATATTGTAATTAATCTGAAACTACACCAGACTATACAGTCCTAATACTTTAAAAGAGATTACAATATCATTAAGGCAATAATGCCCAAACTAGATGTCTATATAACATCTGAGTCAATTCTGCAAAGTATTTCCACTAATTAGTTGCAATGATTCATAATGTTTGCAGCAAACATGCTCTAAATGAACAATGGTCTTCACTGGTCTTAAAAAATAGTGTTAAAGGAGGAATCATTGACATTTCAGAATATTTTAAGGCTTCAGCCATTTCTATTTTTAATAACATGAAAAAATGCAGTAAAATCACTGACCTTGCACATGAAGTCAGCTCAGGTAGGGGTAACAAAGCTGCATAATCTGATGAACTATGTATAAATATCTGAATTTCAAAATGTGTAATTCTACCAAGGAAAAATTATGCTTTTAGCTATGTGATGTAGAAAAGAAGGGTAAAAAACAAAACCCAGGAAAACTCTCTGGAAAAGATCAATGTACTACTGAACAAAAAGCTCAGTAACACCCGAAGAACCAATGGAGGCTTTGAAGAGATAAACTGAGACATACTTCCCAGCCTGAAAGAACTTATGGGACATTTTTATTTGACTTTGACATGCCTTTGGATAAACTGCACTGATTGTGTCATTCATCAATCAAAAGGATGTTGGTTAGTAACTGGAGGACAGTCAAAGGATTAGAGAACATGCCTAAAAGATCTGTGTTGCTCCAATTACCTGGATTATGAGAAAGAAGTTTGAAAAAAAAGCATTTTTCACAGCTGGTAAGTAGGAAAAGCCCTAAGAAAAGGCTAGAATAGAGGGGTTCTAATTAGCAAGCAGATTACAGCATTCAGCTGCTGGAAATGGAAGATAGAGATGGCTGGATACTGCAGTACCAATTTTCATCAGTAAACATACATTGGAAAAACCTACCAAGATTGGTGATGGATACTCTGCCAGCGTAACTTTTCCTCCCCATACATGCACTTCTACTCTGCTTAACACAAGAATGAATACACCAGACTAGGCCATGCCAGCGTATGCTGTCAGAGGCTGGGAGCCTTTCCTTACCTGAAAGCTGACACTGCCCACTGGGAGATAATTTCTATCTTCAAGCATGCTGAGGTACTCTGCCACCAGTGCTGCAGCATGGATCAGACACATGGCTGCTTCTGTGTAGCACTTCCTCTTGGTGTGCTTCTCTGCCATGTTCTGCAGCCAAGTCAGCCTCAAGTCAGGCGATGTCTGGTATCCTTTGGCAATTCTATCAACACAGGGCAGAAAGGAGGTGTGAACAATCACTTCTTCTCAAGTAACAGAAAGAATCTTTATAATTCTCCACGTGGGCTGAATGGAAGGAGGCAGAGGTGTCTTTATGATTCACTAGCCATGGGACAAAAGAAATAGTTAGGCAGACGTAGACAGGATACACAGGGGATATGAGGAGAGTAAAACTGAAAAACCCAAGACTCTTAAGTGTTCATCAGTACTTGACTCCCATCCTGGCCCAAGTCTATGCCCTCTGCAACACATTCCACTGCAACACATTCATGCCAACAGCCTGGGTCCCTGGTGACAGATCAGCTGTGCTAAGCTGTGAACGTACACAAACACAGCAGTGGGAGGGGCAGAGCTGCAGAGGCAGCTTGTCCCTGAAATGCACAGTTCTCATGCTCACCTCGTTGCAGAATTTCTTCAGAAGGAATTCTAAATAGACTCACCTGTACATGAGATCCATGAGCATCTCTGGATCTTCCTGAAATTCCCTCATTTTTACTGTATCTGAAAGGATGCTGTTCAGATTACAGAGCATCTCTTCTACCTGCATTAATACAAAAGTCAACATGCATTTCTTAGGTGCTTATTTTTTCCCTTCTAGAAAAAAAACAGTGTGTGCACCGGATGATGGTACTCTCTTTCAGCCCCTTTTACCCAAGGATGTGTCAGGATGCTGAACTGCTACAAGATATGTTTTTCCAACTCTGTTCAATGCAGCAAAGACTGCTGACATAGCAAATTTATACACACATTTTAATTAATCAAAATGAGCCGTAATCCTTTGATCTGTGTATTTCTGAATGAAAAAGTCAAACCTGTGTGCTAATGGAGTTCAGCTTTAGTTGATCTGTGATCTGATAACAAAGCATATGTTTTTGTAAGTCTTCAGCATAAGCTGAGTTACTGTAAGAATTTTAGCAAAGTCTCTGACAGTTGTCTGAAATGTTTTTAATTATTGCTGCTGCCACCTTATGAAATGACAAAGGGAGAGAAGTTTTCATGTTGCTACTTGTCTGAAAACTTGATGAATCAAATTCCATCTTGGGAAACTCTTACAGGATACAGTTCCTGCTGGGATCTAGAAGTTGTACACAAAGCTAAGAGATGATTCTCCTGTAATATGATTTCAGTGAACTTCTTCAGGGTTTATTCTATGGAATTATGTCCTTCACTTCTTCCTCACTTACTGCTGTGTTAGAAATAAACTCATGCAATAACCCCTGCATCCTTATTTTTATTGCTTTGGAAGACCAAGATCTAGGACTTGATCCAAGCATATTCCTATGTGAAATATGGTGATAAAAGTCACAGATGTCATAAAAGATTTGACCTGCACAGGAAATGGAGTTGCTTGCATATCTGCATCTTCTTCTGCATAAGCTAGGATGGTTCGTAAGGACCGACGAAGGAATTCCTCATTAAACTCAGGTGATTTTCCAACCAGAGAGGCTAATGACATGGTCACCTGCATCTTCACTCTTGCAAAATTCTTTCAGAAAAAAACCCACAAAACCATGAATGAATGATGGCTGCAGT